>JAREIK010000827.1:47455-67081 GCA_029783825.1 Sapria himalayana | reverse complement strand
CCTTGCTTTCGTAACCAGTTGTGAGAGTTAGAAATGAAAGCTAACTGCACTTCATGCGTGCGTAAGCGGTGCTCTCTTTCCTTGTTCTTGCAATAACTGGGCTGTCTGGTCTTGTGGGTGAATGCTTATCCCTTGTTAGTGCTTTTCGACTCTCCTCTCTGATTCTGCCTTGAGGAGATGGATTGGACTTGCTGCCGTACTTACTTAGTCTTCCGCTGGAACTGGATTCTATAGAGCTTAAAGTGAGTACCCCTCGGGTGAGATAGGAATTGAATCGATTGAAGAAGGAAGAGAATCGGGAACTATTTCATATGTATCTGGCACTGCTTGACTTGGCTTAGCTAGACTGCTTTGAGCTTTCACGTGTCGAGAGGGAGAAACCCTTTAGCTTTAGCAAGACCACGGTAGATAACATAGGTTGGTGGGAATCAAAGATGGGTAAGTTATAAAAGAAAATGCTAGCATCGATCTGATCACTCATATCCAGGTGTTTGAAAGCTCCCTGGTCCTTCCTCTTTCCTAGCTATAATAGGATTCTAATTGGTACCTAGATTCATGGGAAACCAACCATATGACTCCTTTGGTGTCAAAAAAACTTCTTTTAAGGGAGTCCCCCAGACGTGGAGGCTCGAAGTCACGACTCCTACGCTTGTAAATAAATCAATAGCTCTAAAGCCAATCACTCAGAAAAGATTGAAGCGAGCCATCGGTAATTGTATGCGCACAGCTGTCAAAGCTGTAAATGTACGTCACCATACAGACAACAATCTTTCATCCCTCCACCACACCGTTGGGACATATATATAATCTATATTGGCCTGGCAAGCAACTAGAATCCCTATTCCGACCAACTAGGGAGAAGAGTTATACGTCTCTCTTAGTACAGGCAGGCCTTAGGAGATATAGGTAGTCCATTCTCCTTCAGACCCTCTAACTCCTCATGTAACGTCGGGGAAGCAGTTGAAACTCATTATCTTGCCCTACTCTAGAGCTCAACAATCAAAAATCGAGCCAAGCCAAGGACAAAGCAGGCAGGGGATCCAGAGGTAGAACCGGGAGATCAACGAAAGAAGGACTTCCTCACAAAGCATAAAGAAAAGCACACTGGCTAGGCATATAGCCAGGAAAAAGAGAGACGGATATAAGAGGGGTCGTGTCCTTGCTGAAGCCAACCCAGTTTCTCCTCTCTGAGAGTCCAACCTTACTTATTTAATTCCCTCCATATCTATATTAGGGCACTCGAGCGTCTTTCATTCCCTCTATCGAATCTATGCCCGCTTTTCGTCGAATGAAAGATTTAGGAGTTCCAAAAGACTTGACAAAAGGAGAGTTACAAGCTGAAGGTAACGGGGAGACAGGAGTGAAGACGCCAGGTGAAATAGAAAGGGTGAAGGGCCTCCAACGCCTTTAAAGTCTAAGCAGAAAGGCTGAACTCGGATAGAATCATGAATAGAATCTTGAACCTCTATCATTTTCTATCAAAGAGTCTTGCTTAACGGGTATACACTAATACAACAGAAACTTATGAATGTGCCTGGTTCCCTTCCTAGCTTCCCTTCCGGAAGCTGCTTGAAATGCAAAGAGGTCCAGTTCCTCAAGAGTAGTTGGCTAGACTGCATTCAAAAGTGTAATTGGTATCCCTTGCCGAAAGAAATGCAGATTTAGAAAGGACTTCAGGATCAGATTGAGCCCTTATAGGACTGACTAGCTTTGGATCAATGTCCCACGGAATCCAAATTTGACCAGAATCAGTGGTACGCCCATTTCCCTAGCTAACTAACTCACCTGGCTCTCAAGCTTAGGAACGAACTTTCATGGAAAGCATTTGATTGACTATTTACTCAAGCATTTTAACTAGTTTAGGAAGCTCCAACAAGCAATGGCCTAGCCCCTTATAAAGTCAAGACCGAGGACTTGCTTTTTCCCAACATCTGTCTTGCTTCCAAACCAAAGGAACTAAATGCCTCCCTATTCTAGAAAAGGCTTTCAAAAAGCCCCTGTCTCTGTAACAACAATAGTCCATTTCTCCATGGGAAAAAGCTTGAGTCAAGCAGTATAGTACGGATTTGAATCACGACTACGGGCTTCTCCTGATCTTGATCCCACTCCTGGCTTCATGAGTTGAGTTTCCCACTTTCCTCGCTAAGCCAAAGCACCGCACCATGAGAGGTGTGAGCTATGAGTTCCTCTCTCTTGTTCCCTTGCCAGCTGGGAAGGCCAGAGCGAGGGATGATGTCGAGCACTAGGAATGATATTCCTAGTTCAGTCCCTGATGAGCAACCTAACTAAGATATCCTACTCTTCCCTTGCTTGAGCTATGAGCTCTCTGAGCCAATGCTCTTACTTCTTTGTTCTCATTGAGCAGTCTCCCTTTCTATAAGTTTCCCTACCGCTTGTTCACCGAAGCCTTGTTAGCAATGCTAGTTACTTTCTATTTATCTAAGCTATGAGTTCCTACTCCTATGCTTGTGCAACCAGAATGCCTTAGTAAGCATCCTTTGGTAGCTGGATGAGCCAATGCTTGCTATTGGAGTCCCTTATTATGCCTGAAGGTTTCCTAAGAGCATATATGATAGCATCTAGGCTTCCTACTTTTCCATGAGTCTTTTGAGTCTCTGTTGCAGACTGCTCAGTGTAACTGGGGTGGTTTGGTAGGAGGATTGGATAACATTCCTCTTTGCTGGTCACCCATTCCAAGAGGCAACCCAAGCACCACACTCATTGTTGCTAGGTCACAAGTTCAGAATCCAGAACAAATAAAGAATCTTTCAGGAAGGTCGGAGCAGCCCCCAGAGAAGAGCAAACATATCTCTTTCCGGTCCCACGGAGCGGTAGGGTTGGGGAGATCCTAGAATCGAATCATTCATTACGTTACTCAACGAGAGAAGAACAACATTGGTTGGCATAGTTCGAAGCAGATATTTAAGCTATCAATGCTAGGAATAAAGGAAGAAGCCTAAGCCCTTTAGCATTAGAAGGAGAATAAGATGAGAAAGGATACAGATAATCTGATGAAGATCAAGCAAACAAGCTGCAGATTGAGACACAAAGGAGGTGCTAACCTAGATTGTTATATATAAAAATATAGGTCAGCTGCCCTGCCTGGCGAGTTGAGATCGGCCTCGTGGGTTCGGACAAGGGTGGACTCTCTAGCTCCTCATCTGTTATCATGCGAGGAGGGAGGATGCTTTGGTTACACCCCAGAAAGGGCTACGAACTCCAATAAACAAATCAAGTGCAGGCAATCTGCTGCAAATCTAGGATAATAGGTAGCAAAGAGGATTTAGGAGATAGGTCTCGGTGAGAATGGAGTATCCCGGATCGAAGAAGCAAGCCAAAGTAAGAAAGCGAATAAAGCGAAGAGTAGAGCTCCGACTTGAGAGTCAACCAACTCATCCTTCGTCACCTAGAGTCCTCAGCCTATGCATCCTGAGTCAGCCTTCCTCTCCCTAGTGGTCGAGCTAGTTTTCACTTCCTCTCCTGTTGGTTGCCCTTTCGATAAGTGGTTGATCTTAGCGTGCTAGCCGCTACTTCATTTCGTATAGTGATCACACTTTCTCTTTCTTAGCGCTCCGAATAGTCAGGAGAACTCTGGTTGCACGGCTTTCTCTTCTAGGGGTGTCTTTTTTCTGACTTAACTCAGCTTGACCTACTTGACTCAGTGGTTAGAGTCTCGCTTTCATATGGCGAGAGTCAAATACGGCCGAAACCCCTGCTTTTGCCAGCATGAGAGCAAGCACGGACTGGACTGGCAGCAAGGAGTCGAATGACCAAAGCATCGGTTGCTTCCGCTTTGACACCTTAATATCAAGGTAGCTTGCTTACTTTAATTAGTGCAAGTATCCACGGAGCTGTAGGAAATCACTTGTTACTTAGCACGCCCCTATAGAGTAAGGCTCTAAGGGCTAAGAAATCACCCTCTCTTCTTCTCTTCATGTATGTGGGCTGCCTGCCCCGTCCCGAATAGATGAATAAGAACAAGCTGAAGAAAGGCGCAAGAGAGAGTTGCATCTCACTCCCCCATCTCTATCACCTACCAGTTCTCCAATGCAGCCGCGTTGCTCCTTGCTCGTCTGAGCCTTTCTCTTGTGACATCTCGTCCCCCTCTTCTGTTGATGCGCCACTCCTGATCTTCGACCAGCCTGCTATTACTGTGACTGAGGTTGCTCCCGACTTCTGGTCCTCCATTGGCCTTTGATCAAGGTTCTAGGTGTACTTGACATGACTACACCGCCACCATCATCTTCTGCCACCGTGTCACGTCATCATCGGTCGAGGGATGGGAAACCTAAGGTCTTCTCCGCCACTCACTACCCGCTTTCTTGCTCTTCAATCCGATGCTTCTTTTACCTGCTTCTCTCAGGCTTCGAAGGTACCAGAATGGCGCACATCCATGCAGGATGAGTTCAATCCTCTACTTCGGGCATTATTGTTCTTCATTGGAAGCGATGTAGCTGGTATCCGCTCGCTTATTCATTCTCTGTCATGATGCTTTGAGATGAAGGTCAATGATGGCTAAGATCTCTTCCTCACTCTAACTTTAAAAAGCTCACTTCTACATTTTCTTGTGCGTTCGGGGAGAAATAGAAAGTTGAAATGTAAATGTATACTCTGGTTGTAATGTTCACGAGTATATAATCCAATGTTCAGTGAGAGGACTTTCCTACTGAAAGAATCTCTTGAATTAGTTGAAGGAAAGGAGGAGCCCTAGCCACTGGAGAAAAAAGTTTTGACTTGAGGGAGGCATCGAAGAGTCGGGTAGTTGATGCCGGAGAAAGGAGGTTACCTTGTACTGGAAGTGAAGCAATTGGCCAGGTATTTACGGGCGGGTACATGTTGAAGTTTCAGGAAGATGGTTATTCACCTACATTCGTGGGTTCAGGCTGCCTATTAGTTAGATAGGTCATAACAAGTGGGTCTCCCAGCTATCAAAGAATTGCTTTGAAATGGTGATGCCGGAAGATATGGACTTAGAGAAGTAGGCTCCACAGCATAGGAAAGCTTATCTGGTCAAGTCGAACCCGATTAGTTGAGAGGAAGGTTCATTCGATGTTGATAGCTCTTCGTTGGATCCATTAAGTGGGCCTTATGATATGTTATTTCATAAGATTGAGAACCCACTGGTGCATCAGATTCCTTCTTTGGTAGCTATTTCTGAGAGATAGAGAAAAAGAGGGTTCCGTTCGAGGTTGCTTAGCAGCGCTGGCTGGATATTGGGAAGAGGAGAGAGAAGGAAGAATGAGAATTGAAGATTGCTCATATGGCTTGGCAATTATGACTTTGGAGTAGATTCCTTGGTTGACATTTCTAGCCCATCCACTTTTTTGAGCCGAGAAGAAGATTTTTAAATGGACTATTTCATGTCAAATGACTCTAATTCTTGCAATTGGGCTGGACGTGCTCTTTCGACCTTTTTTTTGTTTCACCTTGTCTAAGTCCTTGATTGACATGGGTAGTCTGCGTTATTTGCCCTCGGAAGAAGTGGTATTGCTGATGAGTGAATCCTCCAGATGTTTTGCATACTTTCTTCCTTTAGGATTCTTATTGAAAAGTCTTCGGTGGCGTGGCTGGATGCTGAAAGAACAAAGTTGTCCTCTATTCTTTACAAGATTGGTCATGAAGTATGCAACTACTTTAGATGAGTGAGTAGAGAAGCAGAAAGATCTATTTAGGGTCTGTGCTCCTAACTTTACTCAAAGTAAGAAGTCAAGGCATCTGGCAGTCAACTCTATTTCAAGTATCTATTTTCTAATACTCAGGCTGAGTCTTCATTTCTTAGCCGGCATTATGCGCTCATTGAAACAACTTGATGAGCTAGCTTTAGTCGTGTACGATCATATAGTAGCTTGGCCTTCTGCTTTCATACTTCGACGCTGTGAACTAACAAACCTACTCAGACTGAGCTTCCTAACCCTAGCGCTAGCTGCACCATCTGACAGCACCAACCGAACGAACCAACTGCTTTAGCAACAGTAGCGGAAAGTTTGTTGTCAGCTAACAGGGAAGGGAGGTATCGATCCTAAGTAATAGTACCTTTTATTTACGCAGGCCGCAGGCTGCTATAAGTTTAGCATAGTGTACTAGCTAGGCTCACACAGTCAAGTTGTATATTGGAGGAAAGTGGGGAAGAATGCCTACTAGTGCAAATTCGGTTCCCATCCTTGCTAGCTTACTCTTAAACTTGTGTTTTGCTTCCTATATCTACTTCAATGGAGACCTTTCATCACACACCGATATAGGCGAAAGAAAGGTATAATACAACCTCGTGGTTATATATAATGCTTTCCTTAGTGCTTTATTGTACTATAAGAGCAGGGGGAAGGAAAGAGGATATATACCGGAGAGAAGAAGGGGAGATTTTCTATATCAAATATCCCAGAAACTTTTTATTCAACTTATTCAACTCACGTTGGAAAGAATAGCCGAATAGCGCCTAATTTCGTAGCCAAGCACAGGGAAACCATCGACCTTGAAAGTGGCCCAACCTTGCACGCATTGTACTAAGGATTCTTCTAAGCGGCCCTTCCCCTCTCTTTTTTCTTTTTGAATGTGTAAACCGAGGTGCTTTCGAAGACCACTTGGCAGATTGATGACAAGTCTTCTCTTCCTTATGCAACCTGAAGATGAACCCTCTAAAGTGCTTCTTCAGAGTATCTTCAGGGGGTGATCTTCTAATATAGAGAAGATTGAGGTCAAACTGGTTTTTATTCCTACTTCAAGGAAAGGAAACTATCTAGTTTATTGCCAATATATAAGGCAAGTGCCAACCCTTTTCTCGTCTAATGAAAAAATGAGTGGAGTTTGTCTGGAACCAAGCATGCCAAGATGCATTCGAAAGCATAAAATAATACATGACTAAGCCGCCGGTATTAGCAGCCTCTGCACCAGAGGATGACAATTTAGATTGTACATCTGCACTCTCGACCACTCACTGGGGGCGCTCCTGGCCCCAAAGTCTCTCTTCTTCCAGCAGAAAAGCCTGATTCTGCATTTCACCTATTTACTTTTTCCATGTAGCATCTTCCATACTGCAAGAAGTATTCCTCGGGAATGGATTACCACGGAGTGGGCTTAGAATTGACTTCCATGCATGGGGGCTCTTTCCCCGGTCCTTTCGGTTCGAAGAATCCCACTTTTTCCAAGATCTCACATAATTCACATATCTTGTTTCAGAGCAAACTTAAAAAGAAAGCTGGGTCCCCCCCTAGGTCTGTTGCCTTTTCTTAGGCTAGCTATTAGCCAAAGGTTACCGGCAACTCTATTCCGACTACACAAAGTGAACCCTTGCTTGGTCGTGAGATGCATATGAATCAGAAATCAAAGAACGAGATGCTGGAGGATGGAAATTGGCTTCAAAGTCCACTCCGTAGGTAATGGAAGTGCTAGGAAAACCTATAACATAATACGGGTCAAATAGCAGATCCAAAAGAAAATGACTCAATCCCTGAATCTCATCCTTGGAATCAAATCCAGTTAAGGTTGCAGCTACCATGATTATATAAGGTCAGAGTCAATGCCGAAAGGGAAGGAAAGGGATGCTCATGTTATGCGTGGTCAGAGGGCTTTCTATTGATTCGGCGAATGAAAGAGCTAGTTCTGCAGCTAAGTCTACTCGGCTTATCACCTTTTTTATCTCCTGCCAGGCACCTTCCCAGCGGGTGCTCCCAGGCTTCATGGATAGGGGGACAGGAACTTAGATTAGCTGGTTACTCGCTACTCCCCTTGCCTACTCGCTTTTTTTCATCCGGCCCAAAACTCCCCTTTTTCGCCTGAAAGTCTTTATTCGTGCTGATCCTATTCGCCTTTTTAGGCCCAACCTCTTCGCTCCTCTCCTTATAGTCGAGCGGCTACGCTCTGAGGGTGAGGATCAAGGGGGCTACACTCCTCTCATTACAGTCGAGTAAGTAAACTCCTGACCAAACACAAGCCCTGCTAAGCAACAAGGCTAAGCTAGGGCACAAGAGAACTAAGGGCGGGGGGTTACATAACAGAGATTAGCAAACTCATTCTATTCCAGGTCGGTGGGTTCAGGGATCTTACCAAAGATCGATCGGATAAGGAAACAAGGCCATTTAGGGAGGTGGAGAAGAAAGGTGTAGGTAGGCATATCCATGTTTGGGCACTGAACATGGTGGGTAGAGCGAGGGGGAGGGTTGTACGGTCGAGAAGGGATGGGCACTCCTATCCCTTGATAGCTCACCTAGGCGGCTCATGGTGGGAGACTGAGAAAGCACTCCCCGTCTCATCCTCAGTTGCATCTTTAGTAGCAGCATATTGTTGACCTCCATCGCTATCGCTATCCTATTTTGCCACTGATCCCGACACCACTCTGGCCTATCCAAGACTCTCGTATAAGTTCATTTCCAGTAGAATACCTTGCTTGCCAAACTATCTCCCCGGTATATCTATTAATCATTGGGAAAACATCTTTATCCATGGGTACTAACATTTATCCATTGGAAGGCGTAACATAGTCCATGTGAGCTAGGGGGGATGATCACAAAACTGTAGAGTTTGGGGGCATAATAACTATGGCACCCTTTTCTGTCAGTCTCATTCCATGTAGCTCCATGAGCCGATGGTTTATTCAAAAAGAACAGGTTAGATTCATAAGTAAGTTCCCTTTGCTGTAGGTGCAGGTGGAGATGAATCACGACTTTCACTCAACCATTGGTATGGACGGACTCTAATGGTATACTCGTACACCCGCCATACCGGAACATCAGCCAGTAATCGTTTTGAAGTTCCGGTTGAATCGCTCAGAAGGGTTCTAGAAATATTTTTTACTTTGATTAATATTTTTCTATTTTCTGAAGTCCGGGAATGTCAGGTGATTTTAGTTGTATTCGTACGCTCGGAATTATTACGCATTATGTTTTTTATGTATTTTATGCATAGAATTCATAAGGTGCATTTGATTTGGTGGGATGGGCTTAAATTAGTCAGCTTTTTAGTCCTTTGTAAGTTGTGTGCCTAAATGATAAATAAAGTGTGTATTTTCCAAAAAAAAACAAAAAAAAATTATAAACCCTAAACTTTAAATCCTAAACCTTAAAACCATAAACTATAACCCTAATCCATAAACCCGAAATCCTAAATCTCATGTTTTGCACTTTTATAATCAAATGACTAAGTGTTAAATTTAAATTGAAATTCACAACTTTTAGGAATGTTACAAATTTAGCTTTTTGCATATGTAACACAAAGTCATGACACAAGGGGTGAGTTATGCCTTCAGTCTCTTTCTTGCTTTAGATTATTGTAGCATTAGCAATGGTCATTATTGTATATTTTGTCTCTAGAACACAAAATCATATCGATGAGAATATGCCCTAACTTGTCTCTCCTTTGAACATATTGTTATGGCACTATGAATGATCATGAATACATATTTAATCACTATAATACTAGGTCACAGTATTGGTTATGACCATAGCTTGTGTATTTTATCTTTATATTGCAAAGTCATTACACTAGGAATGATTGTAATTTTGGACATTCCTCGAGAGCAAAAGTCATGACCCTAGAAATAGTTAAAGCTCGAGTACTACTCTTTATAACTTTCTATATCTAAAATTCTTGGGATTGGTAATATCACTGTGGCTTTTTCCTTTGATTTGTGACCTCAAATGTCAATATGCAAGACTACTATTTTGAGCAATGATTAAAACATTTTATACATTTGAATATGATTCATTTACACCTTCTTGGGTATTGTGAGCTTCTATACATAACTCATTTAATTTAAAAAGAATGAAATGATACTTTTCATATCAATGAGGATATAAAAAAGGGGCTTAGACATGCCAATAAAATAAATTTTTTGATCTTGATTGAAAGAGGGCCCATACTTCTTACCCTACTCAAACTGCCCTGGGGCTAGTTTGTTCTAATAGGCTACAAGGTGGTTATTTTTTTAGAGGTGAACTATGTTTTAAAAAAATTGCTTTGAGTGTGTGCATGAGAGATATTTTAGAAGAAATTACAATAATCAGTATAAATAGCATCCTCAACAACTAGCTATTTGAACACATAGGGGTACAACTTTGGTTTAGTCTGTTAGCGTACATGAGTCAAATTAACTTTGAAAGCCCAGTGATTCAACATCAAATATGATGAGACATAATAGAGATAAAGTAAAAGCTCCTATTATTTTGGTTAGAGGTTTAGCAATCCTTCTAGAGTTGAGAGATGACCAAAATAAATTATTTTAATTATTCAGTATAATTTTAATTTTAATTTTAATTATTTATCAGTTTATTTTTATAGAAATATTAATTAGAAAATATATTATTAGTGAGACAGATCTAATTTAAATTAAACCAGTATATCTTAAATAATAAAGAATAAATCTCATTTTTTTTCATTTTAATTTTAAATATTCAAATTTAATTATTTATTTGATTATTTTTATATAAATATTATTTACAAAATAAATTATGAGTTACACAAATATAAAATATATAATTATTTTTCATCAAATAATATAGATATACTTTTTAAAAGAAATAAAAATTTCTAAACAAAAAATTATTATATAGTAATATATTTTGCTTTGCATCTGAATCATTTTAGGTTTTCTAATTATATTATAATTGATATATATCTTATTAATAATAGATTATTAATTTATTTTTTGATCATTATTAAAATATTTATCAATAAAATAGTTTATATTGAATATATATTATATATAAATATAATGATTATTATAACTAAATATTGAATTCACTTTTGAAAAAAAATTAAAATTTATTAAATTTTCTAATGTTATAACCTTTGAAAATATCAAAAAATAATCAAAATAAATTTTTTGGTTTTTTATTTTTTAAATAAAATTTTAAAACTACTAAATGCATACACAGTTAAATAAGTAAACTCCTAGACCCTGTAATGCCTAAATACAGTAACCATTAAACCGATATATAATACATAATAAATAATAAATATAATTTGTATTTCTATTTATTATAATTTTAAATATTCATTTTAATTATTTATAAGTTTATTTTAATATAAATATTTATTACAAAATAAATTATGAGTGCGACAAATATAATTTAAATAATTTATTTTAAATGAAATAATATATATACGCATATACAAGAAATAAAAATTTAAATTTTAAAATTATTATCCAGTAATATATTTTACTTTAATTTTGAATCAATTTGAGTTTTGTAAATATTTTTTAATTAATTTCTATCTTTTATTAATTAGTTTATTAATTTAATTTTTGATCATTATTATAATATCTATCAATAAAATTGTTTATATTGAATTTATTTGATATATAATTATTAATATTATTATAACTAAAATATTATATTTACATTTAAAAAAATTTAAATATTATTATATTTTCTATGGTTATAACCTATGTAAATGAGAAAAAATTATAAATTTTTTATTACTATTTTATAGTTTAAATAAAACATATAACCCACTAAATGCCTAAAATCATAAATCACTATATTTTCAAATGACAAAACATCTAAATACTTAAACCATTAAACTGGTATACATTAATAATAAATCATAAATCTCATTCTGATTTTTATTCAGTATAATTTAATATTTTTATTTTTATTATTTATCAGTTTATTTTTATAGAAATATTAATTATAAAATAAATTATTAGTGAGACAGTTATAATTAAAATTAAACTGGTATACCCTAAATAATAATTAATAAATCTCATTTTTTTAATAATAATTTTAAATATTCATTTTAATTATTTATTTGTTTATTTTTATATAAATATTAATTATAAAATAAATTATGAGTTAGACAAATATAATTGATATAAATTATATTTAATCAAAAAATATAGATAAACTTTTTAAAATTAAAAAAAATTCAGAACAAAAAATTATTATATTGTAATATAATTTGGTTTGCTTTTGAATTATTTTAGGTTTTGTAATTATATTTTAATTGATATCTATCTTATTAATAATAGATTATTTATTTATTTTTTGATCATTATTAGAATATTTATCAATAAAATTGGTTATATTGAATTTATATGATATATAAATATAACGATTATTATAACTAAATATTGTATTCACTTTTGAAAAAATTTTAAAAATTATTATATTTTCAAAGGTTATAAACTTAAAAAATGAGAAAAAATAATAAAAATAAATTTTTTGTTATTTAATTTTTTAAATAAAACCAATAGATCATTAAATGCTTACTTACTTAAATTAGTAAGCTCATAAATTCCAAAACTCTTAAATACATAAACCTTTTAACAGTTATATACTACTTAATAAATAATAAATCTCATTTTTATTTCTATTTATTATAATTTTAAATATTCATTTTAATTATTTATAGTATAAATTTTTAAAAAAATAAATTACAAAATAAATTTCGTGTGAGACAAATATTATTTAAATAATTTATTTTAATATAAAAAAATATAAGCTTATAAAAAGAAGAAAAATTTTAAAAATTTAATATTATTATTTAGTTATATATTTTGATTTGATTTTGAATCATTTTGTGTTATGTAAATATATTTTAATTAATATTTATATTATTAATAATAGAATATTAATTTAATCTTTGACCATTATTGTAATATCTATCATTAAAATTATTTATATTGAATTTATATGATATATAATTAATAAGATTAATATAATTATGCATGGTATTCACATTTCAAAAAATTTTAAAAATTATTTTATATTCAAAGGTTATAACCTTTGAAAATCAGAAAAAATCTAAAATAGAATTTTTAATTTTTATTATATAAATAAAACCTATAAACCACTAAAAAATCAAACCATTAAACCGGCATACCATATATAATAAATCATAAATCTAATTTTAATTTGTATTCATTATAATTTTAAATATTCATTTTAATTATTTATTAGTTTATTTTTTATATAAATATTAATCACAAAATAAATAATGAGTGAGACAAATATAATTTTAATAATTTATTTTGAATCAAAAAAAAATAAGCTTATATAAAGAAGTAAAAATTTAAAAACTAAAAATTATTATTTAGTAATATATTTTACTTTGATTTTGAATCTTTATATATAGGAATCGCAATTATATTTTAATTGCGATCAATCTTATTAATAATACATTATTAATTTATTATTTGATCATTTTTATAATATTGAACAATAAAATTACTTATATTCAATTAAGATGTCTTATAATTATTAAGTTATTATAACTAAATATTATATTTACATTTGAAAAAAATTTAAAAATTATTATATTTTCAAAGGTTATAACCTTCAAGAATGATAAAAAATCACAAAAATAATTTTTTATTATTTTATTATTTAAATAAAACTTATAAACCACTAAATGACTAAACATTTAAATCTCTAGACTCCTAAACCCCAAAACCCCCTAAATACTTAAACCATTAAACCTATATAACCTAAATAATAAATAATAAATCTCATTTTTATTTGTATTCATTATACTTTTAAATATTCATTTTAATTATTTTTAGTTTATTTTTATAGAAATATTAATTACAAAATAAATAATGAGTGAGACAGATATAATTTAAATAAATTATTTTTTATGAAAAAAAAATAAGCTTATAAAAATAAACAAAATTTCAAAAATTTAAAATTTTATTTAGTAATATAATTTACTTTGATTTTGAATTATTTTGGGTTCTGCAAATATATTTTAATTAATAGCTATCTTATTAATAATAGGTTATTAATTTATTTTTTGATCATTATTATAATATATATTAATACATTTTTTTATATTGAATCTACAACAAATATAATTATTAAGATTATTTAAGTATTGTATTCATATTTTAGAACTATTAAAAAATTATTATATTTTTAAAGGTTATAATCATTAAAAATCACGAAAATTCATAAAAATATATTTTTTGTTATTTCATTGATTAAATAAAATCTATAAACAGGAAAATGTGTAAACATATAAATCAATAAACTCCTTAACCCCAAAACCACTAAAAACTTAAACAATTAAATAGTTATACCCTTAATAATAAATTATAAATCTCATTTTTTTAGTATTCATTATAATTTTAAATATACATTTTAATTATTTATTAGTTTAAATAAATAGAAATATAAATTAAAAAATAAATTATTAGTGAGACAAATATAATTTAAATAATTTATTTTTCATCAAAAAATATATAGGCTTATAAATGGTTACAAAAATTTAAAAATTTAAAATAATATTTAATAAAATATTTCACTTTGATTCTGAGTCATTTTAGGTTTTGCAAATATATTTTAAACAATATTCATCTTATTAATAATTGGTTATTACTTTTTTATGATCATTATTATAATAAATATCAATAAAATAGTTTATATTGAATTTATATTATATATAATTATTATGATTATTATAACTTCATATTGTATTCACTTTTCAAAAAAAATTTAAAAATTATTATATTTTCAAAGGTTATAACCTTCAAAAATGAAAAAAAATAACAAAAATAAATTTTTTGTTATTTTATTTTTTATATAAAACCTATAAACCACTAAATGACTAAATACTAAAATGACTAAACACCTAAACCCCGAAGCCCATAAATAGTTAAAACATTAAATTAGTATAGTCTAAATAATAATAATAAATCTCAGTTTTATTTGTATTCATTATAATTTTAAATATTCATTTTAATTATTTATTAGTTTATTTTTATAAAATATTAATTATAAAATAAATAATTAGAGCACATTATATAATTTAAATAATTAATTTTTCATCAAAAAAATGCTCATAAAACGAGGCACAATTTAAAAAAAAAATTATTATTTAAAGATATATTTTATTTTATTTTGAATCATTATAGATTATACAATTATATTTTAATTTATATCATTCTTATAAATACAAATTTTTTAATTTATTTATTGATCATTATTATAATATCTATCAATAAAATTATTTATATTGAATTTATATTATATAAAATTAAAATTATTATATTTTAAAAGGTTACAACCTTCAAAAATTAAAAAAAATCAAAAAATTAATTTTTTTGTTTTTTCATTCTTTAAATAAAAACTATAAATCACTAAAGGTCTAAACAATTAAGCCACTAAACTCCTAAACCAGAAAACACCTAAATACTTAAACCATTAAACTGGTATATCCTGAATAATAAATAATAAATCTCAATTTTATTTGTATTCATTATAATTTTAAATATTCATTTTAATTATTTAGTTGTTTATTATTATAGAATTATAAATTACAAAATAAATTATGAGTATGACAAATATAATTTGATTAATTTATTTTTAATAGCAAAAATATAAAGTTATAAAAAAAGCAAAACATTAAAAAAATTATTATTTAGTAATATATTTTACTTTGATTTCAATCAATTTAGATTTAGCAAATAATTTTTAAATAATACCTATTTTCTTAATAATAGTTTATTAATTTATTTTTTGACATAATTATAATATCTAGCAATATAATTATTTATATAGAATTTAAATGAATTATAATTATGAAGATTATTATAAATAAAAATTATATTTACATTTGAAAAAAATTTAAAAATTATTATATTTTCAAATGATATAATCATCAAAAATTAGAAAAAATAATAAAAATAAATTTTTTGCTATATCATTGTTTAAATTAAACTTATAAACCACTAAATGCCTAAACACTTAAACCTCTAAACTCCTATACACAAAGGCCCCTAAATACTTAAACCTTTAAACTCGTAAATCTTAAATATAATTGAAATAATTTATTAAAATATTAATTACAAAATAAATTATGAGTGATACAAATATTATTTAAATTAATTAATTTTCATCAAAAAAAAATATAAGCTTATAAAAAGAAGTAAAAACTAAAAAAACAAAAATTTTAATTCGTAATAAATTTTACTTGGATTTTGAATAATTTTAGGTTTTGAAATTATATTTTAATTTATCTCCATCATAAAAATAATAGCATATTAATTTATTTTTTGATAATTGATATCATATCTATGAATAAAATTGTTTATATTTAGTTTATATTATATATAATTATAATGATTATTATTATTAAATATTGTATTCACATTTTTAAAAAATTTAAAATTATTATATTGTCAATGGTTATAATCTTTGAAAATGTGAAAAAAATATCAAAATAATTTTTTTGTTATTTCATTATTTAAACAAAACCAATAAAAGACTAAATGCATAAAAAACATAAATTGCTAAAGTCCTAAACAACAAATCTTCTAATTACTTAAAATATTAAACTGGTATACATTAATAATAATTCATAAATCTCATTTTATTTTTATTCAATATAATTTTATATTTGTATTTTAATTATTTATCAGTTTATTTTTATAGAAATATTAATTACAAAATAAATTATTAGTGAGACAGATATAATTTAAATTAAACTGGTATACCCTAAATAATAAAGAAATAATCTCATTTTTTCTTCATTATAATTTTAAATATTCATTTTAATTATTTATTTGTTTATTTTTATATAAATATTAATTAAAAAATAAATGATGAGTTAGACAAATATAATTTATATACATTATTTTCATCAAAAGAAAAATATATATAAACTTATTAAAAGAAAAAAAAATTAAAAACAAAAAATTATTATATAGTAATATAATTTGCTTTGCTTCTGAATCATTATAGGTTTTGTAATTATAATTTAATTGATATCTATCTTATTAATAAAGATTCTTAATTTATTTTTTGATCGTTATTAGAATATTTATCAATAATATTATTTATATTGAATTTATCTGATATATAAATATAATGATTATTATAACTAAATATTGAATTCACTTTTGAAAAAAATTTAAAGATTATTATATTTTCAAAGGTTATAACCTTTGAAAATATAAAAAAATAATAAAAATAAATATTTTGTTATTTTAATTTTTAAATAAAACCTATAAACCACTAAATGCATGCACAGTTAAATCAGTAAACTTCTAAAGCCCGTAATGCCTAAATAGATAAACCATTAAATCTACTATAGACTTCTTAATAATTAAGAAATCTAAGTATTATTTCAATTTATTATAATTTTAAATATTCATTTTAATTATTTATTAGTTTATTTATTTATAAATTTTTATTACAAAATAAATTGTGAGTGTGACAAATATAATTTTAATAATTTATTTTTAATAAAAAGAATATATACGCTTATAAAAGAAGTAAAAATTTAAAAATTAAAATTATTATCCAATAATATTTTTTACTTTAATTTTGAATCAATTTGGGTTTTGTAAATATTTTGTAATTAATATCTATCTTATTATTACTTAGTTTATTAATTTAATTTTTGATCATTATTATAATATCTATCAATAAAATTGATTTATATTGAATTTATATGATATATAATTATTAATATTATTATAGCTAAATATTGTATTCACATTTCAAAAAAATTTAAATATTATTATATTTTGAAAGGTTATAACCTATGAAAATGACAAAAAATTAAATGTTTATTTGTTAATTGTTGTTTAAATAAACCTATTAACCACTAAATGCCTAAAAACATGAATCGGCTAAACACCTCTATGACAAAACCTCTAAATACTAAACTATTAATTGGTATACATTAATAATAAATAATAAATCTCATTTTAATTTTTATTCAGTATAATTTTTGAATTTTGACTATTATTTATCAGTTTATTTTTATAGAAATATTAATTACAAAATAAATTATTTTGTGAGACAGTATATAATTTTAATTAGACTGGGTATATCCTTAAATAATAAATAATAAATCTCATTTTTTTTTTCATTATAATTTTAAATATTCAGTTTAATTATTTATTAGTTTAGTTTTATATAAATATTAATTAAAAAATAATTATGAGTTAGACAAATATAATTTATGTAAATTATTTTTAATCAAAAAAAATATTGATAACCTTTTAAGATAAAAAAATTACAAAACAAAAATTATTATATAGTAATATTTTGGTTTGCTTATGAATCATTTTATGTTTTGTAATTATATTTTAATTGATATCCATCTTATTAATAATAGATTATTAATAATTTTTTGATCATTCTTAGAATATTAAACACTAATAGTGTTTATATTGAATTTATATGAATATAAAAATAATGATTATTATAACTAAATATTGAATTCGCTTTTAAAATAATTTAAAATTATTATATTTTCAAAGTTATAACCTTGAAAATATAAAAAAATAATTAAAAAGTAAATTGTTTGTTATTTTATTTTTTTAATAAATACTTATAACCACTAAATACATACACAATTAAATCAATATATGCCTAAACCCCGTAATACCTAATACATAAACCATTAAACCAGTATATAGTACATAATAATTAATAAATCTACTTTTTATTTCTATTTAATAATTTAAATATTCATTAATTATTTATTAGTTTATTTTTATAGAAATATTTATTACAAAATAAATTATGAGTAAGACAAATATAATTTAAATAATATATTTAAGAAGACAAAATATAAACTTATACAAATAAGCAATACATCAAAAACATTATTATTAGTAAATTATTTTACATTGATTTTGAATAAATTTAGGTTTCGCAAATATATTTTAAATAATATCTATCTTATTTATAATAGTTTATTAATTTATTTTTTGATCAATAATATAAAAAGATCAATATAATTGTTTATATTGAATTAATGAGATATAATTATAATATTATCAAAACTAAATATAGTATTCACATTTAAAAAAAATTTAAAAAGTATATTTTCAAGGTTATAAACCTTAAAAAATGAGAAAAATAACAAAATAATAAATTTTTGTATATCATTGTTTAAATAAAACTTATAAACCATTAATCACCTAACACATAAATCTCTAAACTCTAAACTCCGCAGCCCCTAAATAATTACACCTGTAAACTCGTAAACCTTAAATATAATTTAAATAATTTATTGAAATATTAATTACAAATAAATTATGAGTGATACAAATATAATTTAAATAATTTATTTTTTATCAAAAAATATATAATCTTTTAAATGAGCAAAAACTAAAAAACAAAAAGTATATTTAGTATACATTACATGTGATTTTTGAATACATTTATTAGTCTTTGTAATTAAATTTTATTTATATCTATCATATTAATAATCATTATTTATTAGTATTTTTTGATATTAGATAAATCTATCAAAAAACTGTTTATATTCGTTATATTATATATGTTATAATATTTATTATTACAAAATAGTGTATTCACATTGTTAAAAAAATTTTAAAATTATTATATTTCAAAGGTTATAATCTTTAAATTTAAAAAAATATCAAAAATAATTTATTTGTTATTTCATTATTTAAATAAAACCTATAAACCACTAAATGCCTAAACACTTAAATCAAAAACTCCTAAATCTCTAAAACCCTAAAAGATAATCCTTTTAAACTAGTATACCCTAAATAAAAATAAAAAATCTCAATATTATTTTTTCATTATAATTTAAAATATCATTTAATTATTATTCGTTTATTTTATTAAATATTAATAACACTATAAATTATGAGTTAGACAATATAATTATATAAATTTCATCAAAAAATATAGATAAACTTATTAATAA
>JAREIK010000827.1:0-44455 GCA_029783825.1 Sapria himalayana | reverse complement strand
TTTCTTAATAATAATATATAATGTAAACTCAATAAAAATAATTTTATTTATAGATCTTATAATAATGATCATTAAATAAATTAATAAACTATTAATAATAAGAATGATATAATTTAAAATATAATTGCAAAATCTAAAAATATTCAAAATCAAAATAAAATTTAATACAAAATAATAAATTTTTGTTTTTAAAATTGTGCCTCTTTTTATAAGTATATATATATTTTTTATTGAAAAATAAATTATTTAAAATAGATCTGTCTCACTAAGATAAAATTTTGTAATTAATATTTCTATAAAAATAAACTGATAAATAATTAAAATAAAAATTTAAAATTATACTGAATAAAAATTAAAATGAGATTTATGATTTATTATTAATGTATACCAATTTAATATTTTAAGTATTTAGGAGTTTGTCGTTTTGGAGTTTAGCGATTTATGTTTTTAGGCATTTTGTGTGTATAGGTTTTATTTAAACAATAAAATAACAAAAAAAAATTTTGTAATTTTTTGTCATTTTCATAAGTTATAACCTTTAAAAATATAATAATATTTAAATTTTTTGAAATGTGAATATAATATTTAGTTATAATAATTTTAATAATTATATATCATATAACTTCAAATTAAACAATTTTATTGATAGATATTATAATAATGATCACAAATTTAATTAATAAACTAGTAATAATAAGATATATATTAATTAAAAAATATTTGCAAAACCCAAATTGATTCAAAATTAAAGTAAAAAATATTAATAGATAATAATTTTTAATTTTTAAAATTTTATTTCTTTTATAAGCATATATATTTTTTTGATTAAAAATAAATTATTTAAATTATATTTGTCGCACTCATAATTTATTTTCTAATAAATATTTCTATAAAATAAACTTATAAATAATTAAAATGAATAATTAAAATAATAATAAATTGAAATAAAAATTAGATTTCTTAATTATTAAGTAGTATATAGCATTTTGATGGTTTATGTATTTAGGCATTATGGGCCTTAAGAGTTTACTGATTTTACTGTGTATGCATTTAGTGGTTTATAAGTTTTATTTAAAAATTAAAATAACAAAATATTTATTTATATTATTTTTTGATATTTTCAAAGGTTATAACATTTGAAAATATAATAATTTTTGAATTTTTTTCAAATGTGAATTCAATATTTAGTTATAATAATCATTATATTTATGTATCATATAAATTCAATATAAACAATATTATTGATAAATATTCTAAAAATGATCAAAAAATAAATTGATAATCGATTATTGATAAGATAGATATCAATTAAAATATAATAAAAAAACTTAAAATCATTCAGATAAATCAATATATATTACTATATAATAATTTGTTGTTTTAAATTTTTTTTTTCTTTTAAAAGTTTATCCATATTTTTTTGATGATATAAATATAATAATATTTATTTGAAATAAAACCTATAAACCACTAAATAAAAATACTACTATATATCATTCATAAGTTTTATAGGTATAATAATATTTCATAAGTTGTTTATTTATTTATTTATATTTATTAATTAAATAAAATATGTTTTATTTATTAATATGAATAATAAATATAATAATAATAATATTTCATAAATATTTCATAAATATTTAATTATATTTATTAAATAAAATAATTTTTATAGGTATAATAATCTCTAAACAAATACTAATATATTATTAATATCTAAGCAAATAATATTCCTATATATGTTTTATAGGTATAATAATATAATCTATATTAATTATATTATTTGTTTGTTTGTTTATTTATTTTTATTTATTTATTTATTTGTTATTTTATTGATTAAATAAAACCTATAAACCACTAAATGCCTAAAAACCTAAATCGCTTAACTCCTAAATGACAAAACCTCTAAATACATAAACCATTAAACTAGTATACATTAATAATAAATCATAAATATCATTTTAATTTTTATTCAGTATAATTTTAAATTTTTATTTTAATTAATTTTCAGTTTATTTTTATAGAAAGATTAAATAAAAAAGAAATTATTAGTTAGACAGATCTAATTTATATTAGACCGGTATACCATAAATAATAAATAATAAATCTCATTTTTTAAATTATAATTTTAAATATGCATTTTAATTATTTATTTGTTTATTTATATATTAATATTAATTACAAAATAATTTATGAGTTACACAAATATAATTTATATAAATTATTTTTCATCAAAAAATTATAGATAAACTTTTTAAAAGAAAAAAAAATTCAAAACAAAAAATTATTGCATAGTAATATATTTTGCTTTGCTTCTTAATCATTTTAGGTTTTGTAATTATTTTTTAATTGATATATATCTTATTAATAATAGATTATTAATAAGTTTATCTATATTTTTTGATGAAAAATAATTTATATAAATTATATTTGTCTAACTCATAATTTATAGTGTTATTAATATTTAATAAAAATAAACGAATAAATAATTAAAATGAATATTTTAAATTATAATGAAAAAAAATAATATTGAGATTTTTTATTTATTATTTAGGGTATACTAGTTTAAAAGGATTATCTTTTTAGGGTTTTAGAGATTTAGGAGTTTTTGATTTAAGTGTTTAGGCATTTAGTGGTTTATAGGTTTTATTTAAATAATGAAATAACAAATAAATTATTTTTGATATTTTTTCAAAATTTGAAAGATTATAACCTTTGAAAATATAATAATTTTAAAATTTTTTCAAAAGTGTGAATACAATATTTGTAATTATAATTATTATAACAATATATAATATTAACTAAATATAAATAATTTTATTGATAGATATAATATCAATAATCAAAAAAAAAATTAATAAATTATTATTAATATGATAGATATAAATTAAAATTTAATTACAAAAACTAAAATAATTCAAAATCAAAGTAAATTTATTACTAAATAATACTTTTTGTTTTTTAGTTTTTGCTTCATTTTATAAGATTATATATTTTTTGATAAAACATAAATTATTTAAATTATATTTGTATCACTCATAATTTATTTTGTAATTAATATTTCAATAAATTATTTAAATTATATTTAAGGTGTACGAGTTTAAAGGTTTAAGTATTTAGGGGCTTCGAGGTTTAAGAGTTTAGAGATTTATGTGTTTAGGTGTTTAATGGTTCATAAGTTTTATTTAAACAATGATATAACAAAAAATTTATTTTTTGATTTTTTTTCTAATTTTTTAATGTTATAACCTTTGAAAATATAATACTTTTTAAATTTTTTTTTAAATGTGAATACTATATTTAGTTTTGATAATATTAATAATTATATATCATATTAATTCAATATAAACAATTATATTGATCTTTATTATATTATTGATCAAAAAATAAATTAATAAACTATTATAAATAAGATAGATATTATTTAAAATATATTTGCGAAACCTAAATTTATTCAAAATCAATGTAAAATAATTTACTAAATAATAATGTTTTTGATGTATTGCTTATTTGTATAAGTTTATATTTTGTCTTCTTAAAAGTATATTATTTAAATTATATTTGTCTTACTCATAATTTATTTTGTAATAAATATTTCTATAAAAATAAACTAATAAATAATTAAATGAATATTTAAAATTATAATAAATAGAAATAAAAAGTAGATTTATTAATTATTATGTACTATATACTGGTTTAATGGTTTATGTATTTAGGTATTACGGGGTTTAGGCATATATTGATTTAATTGTGTATGTATTTAGTGGTTTATAAGTTTTATTAAAAAAATAAAATAACAAAAAATTTATTTTTAATATTTTTTTATATTTTCGAAGGTTATAACCTTAGAAAATATAATAATTTTTAAATTTTTTTAAAAGCGAATTCAATATTTAGTTATAATAATCATTATTTTTATATATCATATAAATTCAATATAAACAATATTAGTGTTTAATATTCTAAGAATGATCAAAAAATTAATTAATAATCTATTATTAATAAGATAGATATCAATTAAAATATAATTACAAAACATAAAATGATTCATAAGCAAACCAAAATATATTACTATATAATAATTTTTTGTTTTGTAATTTTTTTTATCTTAAAAAGTTTATCAATATTTTTTTGATTAAAAATAATTTACATAAATTATATTTGTCTAACTCATAAATTATTTTTTAATTAATATTTATATAAAAATAAACTAATAAATAATTAAACTAAATATTTAAAATTATAATGAAAAAAATGAGATTTATTATTTATTATTTAAGGTATATCAGTCTAATTAAAATTATAACTGTCTCACAAATAATTTATTTTGTAATTAATATTTCTATAAAAATAAACTGATAAATAATAGTAAAAAATTCAAAATTATACTGAATACAAATTAAAATGAGATTTATGATTTATTATTAATGTATACCAATTTAATAGTTTTAGTATTTAGAGGTTTTGTCATATAGGTGTTTAGCGATTCATGTTTTTAGGCATTTAGTGGTTAATAGGTTTTATTTAAACAACAAATTAACAAAAAAAATTTAATTTTTTGTCATTTTCATAGGTTATAACCTTTCAAAATATAATAATATTTAAATTTTTTTGAAATGTGAATACAATATTTAGCTATAATAATATTAATAATTATATATCATATAAATTCAATATAAACAATTTTATTGATAGATATTATAATAAGGATCAAAAATTAAATTAATAAACTAGTAATAATAAGATAGATATTAATTACAAAATATTTACAAAACCCAAATTGATTCAAAATTAAAGTAAAAAATATTATTGGATAATAATTTTTAATTTTTAAATTTTTACTTCTTTTATAAGCGTATATATTCTTTTTATTAAAAATAAATTATTAAAATTATATTTGTCACACTCACAATTTATTTTGTAATAAAAATTTATAAATAAATAAACTAATAAATAATTAAAATGAATATTTAAAATTATAATAAATTGAAATAATACTTAGATTTCTTAATTATTAAGAAGTCTATAGTAGTTTAATGGTTTATCTATTTAGGCATTACGGGCTTTAGAAGTTTACTGATTTAACTGTGCATGCATTTAGTGGTTTATAGGTTTTATTTAAAAATTAAAATAACAAAATATTTATTTTTATTATTTTTTTATATTTTCAAAGGTTATAACCTTTGAAAATATAATAATTTTTAAATTTTTTTCAAAAGTGAATTCAATATTTAGTTATAATAATCATTATATTTATATATCAGATAAATTCAATATAAATAATATTATTGATAAATATTCTAATAACGATCAAAAAATAAATTAAGAATCTTTTATTAATAAGATAGATATCAATTAAATTATAATTACAAAACCTATAATGATTCAGAAGCAAAGCAAATTATATTACTATATAATAATTTTTTGTTTTTAATTTTTTTTTCTTTTAATAAGTTTATATATATTTTTCTTTTGATGAAAAATAATGTATATAAATTATATTTGTCTAACTCATCATTTATTTTTTAATTAATATTTATATAAAAATAAACAAATAAATAATTAAAATGAATATTTAAAATTATAATGAAGAAAAAATGAGATTATTTCTTTATTATTTAGGGTATACCAGTTTAATTTAAATTATATCTGTCTCACTAATAATTTATTTTGTAATTAATATTTCTATAAAAATAAACTGATAAATAATTAAAATACAAATATAAAATTATATTGAATAAAAATAAAAATGAGATTTATGAATTATTATTAATGTATACCAGTTTAATATTTTAAGTAATTAGAAGATTTGTTGTTTAGGACTTTAGCAATTTATGTTTTTATGCATTTAGTCTTTTATTGGTTTTGTTTAAATAATGAAATAACAAAAAAATTATTTTTGATATTTTTTCACATTTTCAAAGATTATAACCATTGACAATATAATAATTTTAAAATTTTTTAAAAATGTGAATACAATATTTAATAATAATAATCATTATAATTATATATAATATAAACTAAATATAAACAATTTTATTCATAGATATGATATCAATTATCAAAAAATAAATTAATATGCTATTATTTTTATGATGGAGATAAATTAAAATATAATTTCAAAACCTAAAATTATTCAAAATCCAAGTAAAATTTATTACGAATTAAAAATTTTTGTTTTTTAGTTTTTACTTCTTTTTATAAGCTTATATTTTTTTTTGATGAAAATTAATTAATTTAAATAATATTTGTATCACTCATAATTTATTTTGTAATTAATATTTTAATAAATTATTTCAATTATATTTAAGATTTACGAGTTTAAAGGTTTAAGTATTTAGGGGCCTTTGTGTATAGGAGTTTAGAGGTTTAAGTGTTTAGGCATTTAGTGGTTTATAAGTTTAATTTAAACAATGATATAGCAAAAAATTTATTTTTATTATTTTTTCTAATTTTTGATGATTATATCATTTGAAAATATAATAATTTTTAAATTTTTTTCAAATGTAAATATAATTTTTATTTATAATAATCTTCATAATTATAATTCATTTAAATTCTATATAAATAATTATATTGCTAGATATTATAATTATGTTCAAAAAATAAATTAATAAACTATTATTAAGAAAATAGGTATTATTTAAAAATTATTTGCTAAATCTAAATTGATTGAAATCAAAGTAAAATATATTACTAAATAATAATTTTTTTAATGTTTTGCTTTTTTTATAACTTTATATTTTTGCTATTAAAAATAAATTAATCAAATTATATTTGTCATACTCATAATTTATTTTGTAATTTATAATTCTATAATAATAAACAACTAAATAATTAAAATGAATATTTAAAATTATAATGAATACAAATAAAATTGAGATTTATTATTTATTATTCAGGATATACCAGTTTAATGGTTTAAGTATTTAGGTGTTTTCTGGTTTAGGAGTTTAGTGGCTTAATTGTTTAGACCTTTAGTGATTTATAGTTTTTATTTAAAGAATGAAAAAACAAAAAAATTAATTTTTTGATTTTTTTTAATTTTTGAAGGTTGTAACCTTTTAAAATATAATAATTTTAATTTTATATAATATAAATTCAATATAAATAATTTTATTGATAGATATTATAATAATGATCAATAAATAAATTAATAAATTTGTATTTATAAGAATGATATAAATTAAAATATAATTGTATAATCTATAATGATTCAAAATAAAATAAAATATATCTTTAAATAATAATATTTTATTTTTAAAATTGTGCCTCGTTTTATGAGCATTTTTTGATGAAAAATTAATTATTTAAATTATATAATGTGCTCTAATTATTTATTTTATAATTAATATTTTTATAAAAATAAACTAATAAATAATTAAAATGAATATTTAAAATTATAATGAATACAAATAAAACTGAGATTTATTATTATTATTTAGACTATACTAATTTAATGTTTTAACTATTTATGGGCTTCGGGGTTTAGGTGTTTAGTCATTTTAGTATTTAGTCATTTAGTGGTTTATAGGTTTTATATAAAAAATAAAATAACAAAAAATTTATTTTTGTTATTTTTTTTCATTTTTGAAGGTTATAACCTTTGAAAATATAATAATTTTTAAATTTTTTTTTGAAAAGTGAATACAATATGAAGTTATAATAATCATAATAATTATATATAATATAAATTCAATATAAACTATTTTATTGATATTTATTATAATAATGATCATAAAAAAGTAATAACCAATTATTAATAAGATGAATATTGTTTAAAATATATTTGCAAAACCTAAAATGACTCAGAATCAAAGTGAAATATTTTATTAAATATTAATTTTAAATTTTTAAATTTTTGTAACCATTTATAAGCCTATATATTTTTTGATGAAAAATAAATTATTTAAATTATATTTGTCTCACTAATAATTTATTTTTTAATTTATATTTCTATTTATTTAAACTAATAAATAATTAAAATGTATATTTAAAATTATAATGAATACTAAAAAAATGAGATTTATAATTTATTATTTAGGGTATAACTATTTAATTGTTTAAGTTTTTAGTGGTTTTGGGGTTAAGGAGTTTATTGATTTATATGTTTACACATTTTCCTGTTTATAGGTTTTATTTAATCAATGAAATAACAAAAAATTTATTTTTATGAATTTTCGTGATTTTCAATGATTATAACCTTTAAAAATATAATAATTTTTTAATAGTTCTAAAATATGAATACAATACTTAAATAATCTTAATAATTATATTTGTTGTAGATTCAATATAAAAAAATGTATTAATATATATTATAATAATGATCAAAAAATAAATTAATAACCTATTATTAATAAGATAGCTATTAATTAAAATATATTTGCAGAACCCAAAATAATTCAAAATCAAAGTAAATTATATTACTAAATAAAATTTTAAATTTTTGAAATTTTGTTTATTTTTATAAGCTTATTTTTTTTCATAAAAAATAATTTATTTAAATTATATCTGTCTCACTCATTATTTATTTTGTAATTAATATTTCTATAAAAATAAACTAAAAAATAATTAAAATGAATATTTAAAATTATAATGAATACAAATAAAAATGAGATTTATTATTTATTATTTAGGTTATATAGGTTTAATGGTTTAAGTATTTAGGGGGTTTTGGGGTTTAGGAGTCTAGAGATTTAAATGTTTAGTCATTTAGTGGTTTATAAGTTTTATTTAAATAATAAAATAATAAAAATTATTTTTGTGATTTTTTATCATTTTTGAAGGTATAACCTTTGAAATATAATAATTTTTAAATTTTTTTCAAATGTAAATATAATATTTAGTTATAATAACTTAATAATTATAAGACATCTTAATTGAATATAAGTAATTTTATTGTTCGATATTATAAAAATGATCAAATAATAAATTAATAACTATTATTAATAAGATTGATCGCAATTAAAATATAATTGCAAATCCTATATATAATGATTCAAAATCAAAGTAAAATATATTACTAAATAATAATTTTTAGTTTTAAATTTTTACTTCTTTATATAAGCTTATTTTTTTTGATTAAAATAAATTATTAAAATTATATTTGTCTCACTCATTATTTATTTTGTGATTGATATTTATATAAAAAATAAACTAATAAATAATTAATATGAATATTTAAAATTATAATGAATACAAATTAAAATTAGATTTATGATTTATTATATATGGTATGCTGGTTTAATGGTTTGATTTTTTAGTGGTTTATATGTTTTATTTATATAATAAAAATTTAAAATTCTATTTTTGATTTTTTCTGATTTTCAAAGGTTATAACCTTTGAAGATAAAATAATTTTTAAAATTTTTTGAAATGTGAATACCATGCATAATTATATTAATCTTATTAATTATATATCATATAAATTCAATATAAATAATTTTAATGATAGATATTACAATAATGATCAAAGATTAAATTAATATTCTATTATTAATAATATAAATATTAATTAAAATATATTTACATAACACAAAATGATTCAAAATCAAATCAAAATATATAACTAAATAATAATATTAAATTTTTAAAATTTTTCTTCTTTTTATAAGCTTATATTTTTTTATATTAAAATAAATTATTTAAATAATATTTGTCTCACTCGAAATTTATTTTGTAATTTATTTTTCTAAAAAAATTATACTATAAATAATTAAAATGAATATTTAAAATTTTAATAAATAGAAATAAAAATGAGATTTATTATTTATTAAGTAGTATATAACTGTTAAAAGGTTTATGTATTTAGGGGTTTCGGGATTTATGAGCTTACTGATTTAAGTAAGTAAGCATTTAATGATCTATTGGTTTTATTTAAAAAATTAAATAACAAAAAATGTATTTTTATTATTTTTTCTCATTTTTTAAGTTTATAACCTTTGAAAATATAATAATTTTTAAAATTTTTTCAAAAGTGAATACAATATTTAGTTATAATAATCATTATATTTATATATCATATAAATTCAATATAACCAATTTTATTGATAAATATTCTAATAATGATCAAAAAATAAATAAATAATCTATTATTAATAAGATAGATATCAATTAAAATATAATTACAAAACCTAAAATAATTCAAAAGCAAACCAAAATATATTACAATATAATAATTTTTTGTTCTGAATTTTTTTTTATTTTAAAAAGTTTATCTATATTTTTTGATTAAATATAATTTATATCAATTATATTTTTCGAACTCATAATTTATTTAATAATTAATATTTATATAAAAATAAACAAATAAATAATTAAAATGAATATTTAAAATTATTATGAAAAAAAAATGAGATTTATTAATTATTATTTAGGGTATACCAATTTAATTTTAATTATATCTGTCTCACTAATAATTTATTTTATAATTAATATTTCTGTAAAAATAAACTAATAAATAATAAAAATAAAAATATTAAATTATACTGAATAAAAATCAAAATGAGATTTATGATTTATTATTAATGTATACCAGTTTAATGGTTTAAGTATTTAGATGTTTTGTCATTTGAAAATATAGTGATTTATGATTTTAGGCATTTAGTGGGTTATATGTTTTATTTAAACTATAAAATAATAATAATAAATTTATAATTTTTTTTCATTTACATAGGTTATAACCATAGAAAATATAATAATATTTAAAATTTTTTTAAATGTAAATATAATATTTTAGTTATAATAATATTAATAATTATATATCAAATAAATTCAATATAAACAATTTTATTGATAGATATTATAATAATGATCAAAAATTAAATTAATAAACTATTAATAAAAAGATAGAAATTAATTAAAAAATATTTACAAAACTCAAATTGATTCAAAATTAAAGTAAAATATATTACTGGATAATAATTTTAAAATTTAAATTTTTATTTCTTGTATATGCGTATATATATTATTTCATTTAAAATAAATTATTTAAATTATATTTGTCGCACTCATAATTTATTTTGTAATAAATATTTATATTAAAATAAACTTATAAATAATTAAAATGAATATTTAAAATTATAATAAATAGAAATACAAATTATATTTATTATTTATTATGTATTATATATCGGTTTAATGGTTACTGTATTTAGGCATTACAGGGTCTAGGAGTTTACTTATTTAACTGTGTATCCATTTAGTAGTTTTAAACTTTTATTTAAAAAATAAAAAACCAAAAAATTTATTTTGATTATTTTTTGATATTTTCAAAGGTTATAACATTAGAAAATTTAATAAATTTTAAATTTTTTTCAAAAGTGAATTCAATATTTAGTTATAATAATCATTATATTTATATATAATATATATTCAATATAAACTATTTTATTGATAAATATTCTAATAATGATCAAAAAATAAATTAATAATCTATTATTAATAAGATATATATCAATTATAATATAATTAGAAAACCTAAAATGATTAAGATGCAAAGCAAAATATATTACTATATAATAATTTTTTGTTTAGAAATTTTTATTTCTTTTAAAAAGTATATCTATATTATTTGATGAAAAATAATTATATATTTTATATTTGTGTAACTCATAATTTATTTTGTAAATAATATTTATATAAAAATAATCAAATAAATAATTAAATTTGAATATTTAAAATTAAAATGAAAAAAAAATGAGATTTATTCTTTATTATTTAAGATATACCAGTTTAATTTAAATTAGATCTGTCTCACTAATAATATATTTTCTAATTAATATTTCTATAAAAATAAACTGATAAATAATTAAAATAAAAATTAAAATTATACTGAATAATTAAAATAATTTATTTTGGTCATCTCTCAACTCTAGAGGGATTGCTAAACCTCTAACCAAAATAATAGGAACTTTTACTTTATCTCTATTATGTCTCATCATATTTGATGTTGAATCACTGGGCTTTCAAAGTTAATTTGACTCATGTACGCTAACAGACTAAACCAAAGTTGTACCCCTATGTGTTCAAATAGCTAGTTGTTGAGGATGCTATTTATATTGATTATTGTAATTTCTTCTAAAATATCTCTCATGCACACACTCAAAGCAATTTTTTTAAAACATAGTTCACCTCTAAAAAAATAACCACCTTGTAGCCTATTAGAACAAACTAGCCCCAGGGCAGTTTGAGTAGGGTAAGAAGTATGGACCCTCTTTCAATCAAGATCAAAAAATTTATTTTATTGGCATGTCTAAGCCCCTTTTTTATATCCTCATTGATATGAAAAGTATCATTTCATTCTTTTTATATTAAATGAGTTATGTATAGAAGCTCACAATACCCAAGAAGGTGTAAATGAATCATATTCAAATGTATAAAAGGTTTTAATCATTGCTCAAAATAGTAGTCTTGCATATTGACATTTGAGGTCACAAATCAAAGGAAAAAGCCACAGTGATATTACCAATCCCAAGAATTTTAGATATAGAAAGTTATAAAGAGTAGTACTTGAGCTTTAACTATTTCTAGGGTCATGACTTTTGCTCTCGAGGATTGTCCAAAATTACAATCATTCCTAGTGCAATGACTTTGCAATATAAAGATAAAATACACTAGCTATGGTCATAACCAATACTGTGACCTAGTATTATAGTGATTAAATATGTATTCATGATCATTCATAGTGCCATAACAATATGTTCAAAGGAGAGACAAGTTAGGGCATATTCTCATCGATATGATTTTGTGTTCTAGAGACAAAATATACAATCATGACCATTGCTAATGCTACAATAATCTAAAGCAAGAAAGTGACTGAAGCCATAACTCACCCCTTGTGTCATGACTTTGTGTTACATATACAAAAAGCTAAATTTGTAACATTCCTAAAAGTTGTGAATTTCAATTTAAATTTAACACTTAGTCATTTGATTATAAAAGTGCAAAACATGAGATTTAGGATTTCAGGTTTATGGATTAGGGTTATAGTTTATGGTTTTAAGGTTTAGGATTTAAAGTTTAGGGTTTATAATTTTTTTTTTGTTTTTTTTTGGAAAATACACACTTTATTTATCATTTAGGCACACAACTTACAAATGACTAAAAAGCTGACTAATTTAGGTCATCCCACCAAATCCTATGCACCTTAATGATTCTATGCATAAAATACATAAAAAACATAATGCGTAATAATTCCAAGCGTACGAATACAACTAAAATCACCTGACATTCTCGGACTTCAGAAAATAGAAAAATATTAATCAAAGTAAAAAATATTTCCAAAACCCTTCTGAGCGATTCAACCGGAACTTCAAAACGATTACTGGCTGATGTTCCTGTATGGCGGGTGTACGAGTATACCATTAGAGTTCGTCCATACTAATGGTTGAGTGAAAGTCGTGATTCATCTCCACCTGCACCTACAGCAAAGGGAACTTACTTATGAATCAAACCTGTTCTTTTTGAAAAAACCATCGGCTCATGGAGCTACAAGGAATGAGACTGACAGAAAAGGGTGCCATAGTTATTATGCCCCCAAACTCTACAGTTTTGTGATCATCTCCCCTAGCTCACATGGACTATGTTACGCCTTCTAATGGATAAATGTTAGTACCCGTGGATAAAGATGTTTTCCCAATGATTGATAGATATACCGGGGAGATAGTTTGGCAAGCAAGATATTCTACTGGAAATGAACTTATATGGGAGTCGTGGATAGGCTAGAGTGGTGTCGGGATCAGTGGAAAAATAGGATAGCGATATCGATGGAGGTCAACAATATGCTGCTACCAAAGATGCAACTGAGGACGAGACAGGGAGTGCTTTCTCCGTCTCCCACCATGAGCTGCCTAGGTGAGCTATCAAGGAATAGGAGTGCCCGTCCCTTCTCAACCGTACAACCCTCCCCCTCGCTCTACCCACCATGTTCAGTGCCCAAACATGGATATGCCTACATACACCTTTCTTCTCCACCTCCCTAAACGGCCTTGTTTCCTTATCCGATCGATCTTTGGTAAGATCCCTGAACCCACCGACCTGGAATAGAATGAGTTTGCTAATCTCTGTTATGTAACCCCCCGCCCTTAGTTCTCATGTGCCCTAGCTTAGCCTTGTTGCTTAGGAGGGCTTGTGTTTGGTGAGGAGTTTACTTACTCGACTGTAATGAGAGGAGCGTAGCCCCCTTGATCCTCACCCTCGGAGCGTAGCCGCTCGACTGTAAGGAGAGGAGCAAAGAGGTTGGGCCTAAAAAGGTGAATAGGATCAGCACGAATAAAGACTTTCAGGCGAAAAAGGGGAGTTTTGGGCCGGATGAAAAAAAGCGAGTAGGCAAGGGGAGTAGCGAGTAACCAGCTAATCTAAGTTCCTGTCCCCCTATCCATGAAGCCTGGGAGCACCCGCTGGGAAGGTGCCTGGCAGGAGATAAAAAAGGTGATAAGCCGAGTAGACTTAGCTGCAGAACTAGCTCTTTCATTCGCCGAATCAATAGAAAGCCCTCTGACCACGCATAACATAAGCATCTCTTTCCTTCCCTTTCGGCATTGACTCTGACCTTATATAATCATGGTAGCTGCAACCTTAACTGGATTTGATTCCAAGGATGAGATTCAGGGATTGAGTCATTTTCTTTTGGATCTGCTATTTGACCCGTATTCTGTTATAGGTTTGCCTAGCGCTTCCATTACCTGCGGAGCGGACTTTGAAGCCAATTGCCATCCTCCAGCATCTCGTTCTTCGATTTCTGATTCATATGCATCTCACGACCAAGCAAGGGTTCACTTTGTGTAGTCAGAATAGAGTTGCCGGTAACCTTTGGCTAATAGCTAGCCTAAGAAAAGGCAACAGAGTTAGCGGGGGGGGGGGGGACCCAGCTTTCTTTTTAAGTGCGCTCTGAAACAAGATACGTGAATTATGTGAGATCTTGGAAAAAGTGGGATCCTTCGAACCGAAAGGACGGGGGAAAGAGCCCCCGCGCGCGGAAGTCAATTCTAAGCCCACTCCGCGGTAAGCCATTCCCGAGGAATACTTCTTGCAGTATGGAAGCTGCTACGTGGAAAAAGTAAATAGGTGAAATGCAGAATCAGGCTTTTCTGGTGGAAGAAGAGAGACTTTGGGGCCAGGAGTGCCCCCAGTGAGTGGTCGAGAGTGCAGATGTACAATCTAAATTGTCATCCTCTGGTGCAGAGGCTGCTAATACCGGCGGCTTAGTCATGTATTATTTTATGCTTTCGAATGCATCTTGGCATGCTTGGTTCCAGACAAACTCCACTCATTTTTTCATTAGACGAGAAAAGGGTTGGCACTTGCCTTATATATTGGCAATAAACTAGATAGTTTCCTTTCCTTGAAGTAGGAATAAAAACCAGTTTGACCTCAATCTTCTGTATATTAGAAGATCACCCCCTGAAGATACTCTGAAGAAGCACTTTAGAGGGTTCATCTTCAGGTTGCCTAAGGAAGAGAAGACTTGTCATCAATCTGCCAAGTGGTCTTCGAAAGCGCCTCGGTTTACACATTCAAAAAGAAAAAAGAGAGGGGAAGGGCTGCTTAGAAGAATCCTTAGTACAATGCATGCAAGGATGGGCCACTTTCAAGGTCGATGGTTTTCCTGTGCTTGGCTACGAAATTAGGTGCTATTCAACTATTCTTTCCAACGTGAGTTGAATAAGTTGAATAAAAGGTTTCTGGGATATTTGATATAGAAAATCTCTCATTCTTCTCTCCGGTATATATCCTCTTTCCTTCCCCCCTGGTCTTATAGTACAATAAAGCACTAAGGAAAGCATTATATATAACCACGAGGTTGTATTATACCTTTCTTTCGCCTATATCGGTGTGTGATGAAAGGTCTCCATTGAAGTAGATATAGAAAGCAAAGCACAAGTTTAAGAGTAAGCTAGCAAGGATGGGAACCGGATTTGCACCAGCAGGCATCCTTCCCCACTTTCCTCCAATGTACAACTTGACTGTGTGAGCCTAGCTAGTACATTGCGCTAAACTTATAGCAGCCTGCGGCCTGCATAAATAAAAGGTACTATTACTTAGGATCGATACCTCCCTTCCCTGTTAGCTGACAACAAACTTTCCGCTACTGTTGCTAAAGCAGTTGGTTCGTTCGGTTGGTGCTGTCAGATGGTGCAGCTAGCGCTAGGGTTAGGAAGCTCAGTCTGAGTAGGTTTGTTAGTTCACAGCGTCGAAGTATGAAAGCAGAAGGCCAAGCTACTATATGATCGTACACGACTAAAGCTAGCTCATCAAGTTGTTTCAATCGAGCGCATAATGCCGGCTAAGAAATGAAGACTCAGCCTGAGTATTAGTAAATAGATACTTGAAATAGAGTTGACTGCCGGATGCCTTGACTTCTTACTTTGAGTAGAGTTAGGAGCACAGACCCTAAATAGATCTTTCTGCTTCCCTACTCACTCATCTAAAGTAGTCGCATACTTCATGACCAATCTTGTAAAGAATAGAGGACAACTTTGTTCTTTCAGCATCCAGCCACGCCACCGAAGACTTGTCAATAAGAATCCTAAAGGAAGAAAGTATGCAAAACATCGGGAGGATTCACTCATCAGAATACCACTTCTTTCGAGGGCAAATAACTCAGACTTCACATGTCAATCAAGGACTTAGACAAGGTGAAACAAAAAAGGTCGAAAGAGCACGTCCAGCCCAATTGCAAGAATTAGAGTCATTTGACATGAAATAGTCCATTTAAAAATCTTCTTCTCGGCTCAAAAAGGTGGATGGGCTAGAAATGTCAACCAAGGAATCTACTCCAAAGTCATAATTGCCAAGCCATATGAGCAATCTCCAATTCTCATTCTTCCTTCTCTCTCCTCTTCCCAATATCCAGCCAGCATTGCTAAGCAACCTCGAACGGAACTCTCTTTTTCTCTATCTCTCAGAAATAGCTACCAAAGAAGGAATCTGATGCACCAGTGGGTTCTCAATCTTATGAAATAACGTATCATAAGGCCCACTTAATGGATCCAATGAAGAGCTATCAACAGCGAATGAACCTTCCTCTCAACTAATCGGGATCGACTTAACCAGATAAGCTTTCCTATGCTGTGGAGCCTACTTCTCTAAGTCCATATCTTCTGGCATCACCATTTCAAAGCAATTCTTTGATAGCTGGGAGACCCACTTGTTATGACCTATCTAACTAATAGGCAGCCTGAACCCACGAATGTAGGTGAATAACCATCTTCCTGAAACTTCAACATGTACCCGCCCGTAAATACCTGGCCAATTGCTTCACTTCCAGTACAAGGTAACCTCCTTTCTCCGGCATCAACTACCCGACTCTTCGATGCCTCCCTCAAGTCAAAACTTTTTTCTCCGGTGGTTAGGGCCCCTCCTTTCCTTCAACTAATTCAAGCGATTCTTTCAGTAGGAAAGTCCTCTCACTGAACATTGGATTATATACTCGTGAACATTACAACCAGAGTATACATTTACATTTCAACTTTCTATTTCTCCCCGAACGCACAAGAAAAGGTAGAAGTGAGCTATTTAAAGTTAGAGTGAGGAAGGGATCTTAGCCATCATTGACCTTCATCTCAAAGCATCACGACAGAGAATGAATAAGCGAGCGGATACCAGCTACATCGCTTCCAATGAAGAACAATAATGCCCGAAGTAGAGCATTGAACTCATCCTGCATGGATGCGCGCCATTCTGGTACCTTCGAAGCCTGAGAGAAGCAGGTAAAAGAAGCATCGGATTGAAGAGCAAGAAAGCGGGTAGTGAGTGGCGGAGAAGACCTTAGGTTTCCCATCCCTCGACCGATGATGACGTGACACGGTGGCAGAAGATGATGGTGGCGGTGTAGTCATGTCAAGTACACCTAGAACCTTGATCAAAGGCCAATGGAGGACCAGAAGTCGGGAGCAACCTCAGTCACAGTAATAGCAGGCTGGTCGAAGATCAGGAGTGGCGCATCAACAGAAGAGGGGGACGAGATGTCACAAGAGAAAGGCTCAGACGAGCAAGGAGCAACGCGGCTGCACTGGAGAACTGGTAGGTGATAGAGATGGGGGAGTGAGATGCAACTCTCTCTCGCGCCTTTCTTCAGCTTGTTCTAATTCGTCTATTCAGGACGGGGCAGGCAGCCCACATACATGAAGAGAAGAAGAGAGGGTGATTCCGTAGCCCTTAGAGCCTTACTCTATAGGGGCGTGCTAAGTAACAAGCAATTTCCTACCGCTCCGTGGGTACTTGCACTAAGTAAAGTAAGCAAGCTACCTTGATATTAAGGTGTCAAAGCGGAAGCAACCGATGCTTTGGTCATTCGACTCCTTGCTGCCAGTCCAGTCCGTGCTTGCTCTCATGCTGGCAAAAGCAGGGGTTTCGGCCGTATTTGACTTTTGCCCTATGAAAGTGAGACTCTAACCACTGAGTCAAGTAGGTCAAGCTGAGTTAAGTCAGAAAAAAGATACCCCTAGAAGAGAAAGCCGTGCAACCAGAGTTCCCCTGACTATATAACGGGGGCGGAGCGCTAAGAAAGAGAAAGTGTGATCACTATACGAAATGAAGCAGCGGCTAGCGCGCTAAGATCAACCACTTATCGAAAGGGCAACCAACGGGAGAGGAAGTGAAAACTAGCTCCACCACTAGGGAGAGGAAGGCTGACTCAGGATGCATAGGCTGAGGGCTCTAGGTGACGAAGGATGAGTTGGTTGACTCTCAAGTCGGAGCTCTACTCTTCGCTTTATTCGCTTTCTTACTTTGGCTTGCTTCTTCGATCCGGGATACTCCATTCTCACCGAGACCTATCTCCTAAATCCTCTTTGCTACCTATTATCCTAGATTTGCAGCAGGATTGCCTGCACTTGATTTGTTTATTGGAGTTCGTAGCCCTTTCTGGGGTGTAACCAAAGTATCCTCCCTCCTCGCATGATAACAGATGAGGAGCTGGAGAGTCCACCCTTGTTCGAACCCACGAGGCCGATCTCAACTCGCCAGGCAGGGCAGCTGACCTATATCTTTATATATAACCATCTAGGTTAGCACCTCCTTTGTGTCTCAATCTGCAACTTGTTTGCTTGATCTTCATCGGATTATCTGTATCCTTTCTCATCTTATTCTCCTTCTAATGCTAAAGGGCTTAGGCTTCTTCCTTTATTCATAGCATTGATAGCTTAAATATCTACTTCGAACTATGCCAACCAATGTTGTTCTTCTCTCATTGAGTAACATAATGAATGATTCGATTCTGGGATCTCCCCAACCCTACCGCTCCGTGGGACCGGAAAGAGATATGTTTGCTCTTCTGCTGGGGCTGCTCCGACCTTCCGGAAAGATTCTTTATTTGTTCTGGATCCTGAACCTGTGACCTAGCAACAATGAGTGTGGTGCTTGGGTTGCCTCTTGGAATGGGTGACCAGCAAAGAGGAATGTTATCCAATCCTCCTACCGAACCACCCCAGTTACACCGAGCAGTCTGCAACAGAGACTCAGAAGACTCATGGAAAAGTAGGAAGCCTAGATGCTATCATAGATGCTCTTAGAGAACCTTCAGGCATAATAAGGGACTCCAATAGCAAGCATTGGCTCATCCAGCTACCAAAGGATGCTTACTAAGGCATTCTGGGTGCACAAGCATAGGAGTAGGAACTCATAGCTCAGATAAATAGAAAGTAACTAGCATTGCTAACAAGGCTTCGGTGAACAAGCGGTAGGGAAACTTATAGAAAGGGAGACTGCTCAATGAGAACAAAGAAGTAAGAGCATTGGCTCAGAGAGCTCATAGCTCAAGCAAGGGAAGAGTAGGATATCTTAGTTAGGTTGCTCATCAGGGACTGAACTAGAATATCATTCTAGTGCTCGACATCATCCCTCGCTCTGGCCTTCCCAGCTGGCAAGGGAACAAGAGAGAGGAACTCATAGCTCACACCTCTCACGGTGCGGTGCTTTGGCTTAGTGAGGAAAGTGGGAAACTCAACTCATGAAGCCATGAGTGGGATCAAGATCAGGAGAAGCCCATAGTGGTGATTCAAATCCGTACTATACTGCTTGACTCAAGCTTTTTCCCGTGGAGAAATGGACTATTGTTGTTACAGAGACAGGGGCTTTTTGAAAGCCTTTTCTAGAACAGGGAGGCATTTAGTTCCTTTGGTTTGGAAGCGAGACAGATGTTGGGAAAAAGCAAGTCCTCGGTCTTGACTTTATAAGGGGCTAGGCCATTGCTTGTTGGAGCTTCCTAAACTAGCTAAAATGCTTGAGTAAATAGTCAATCAAATGCTTTCCATGAAAGTTCGTTCCTAAGCTTGAGAGCCAGGTGAGTTAGTTAGCTAGGGAAATGGGCGTACCACTGATTCTGGTCAAATTTGGATTCCGTGGGACATTGATCCAAAGCTAGTCAGTCCTATAAGGGCTCAATCTGATCCTGAAGTCCTTTCTAAATCTGCATTTCTTTTGGCAAGGGATACCAATTACACTTTTGAATGCGGGCTAGCCAACTACTCTTGAGGAACTAGACCTCTTTGCATTTCAAGCAGCTTCAAGAAGGGCAGCTAGGAAGGGAACCAGGCACATTCATAAGTTTATGTTGTATTAGTGTATACCCGTTATGCAAGACTCTTTGACAGAAAATGATAGAGGTTCAAGATTCTATTCACGATTCTATCTGAGTTCCGCCTTTCTGCTTAGACTTTAAAGGCAATGGAGGCCCTTCACCCTTTCTATTTCGCCTGCCGTCTTCACTCCTGTCTCCCCGTTACCTTCAGCTTGTAACTCTCCTTTTGGCAAGTCTTTTGGAACTCTTGAATCTTTCATTCGACGAAAAAGTGGGCATAGATTCGAGAGAGGGAATGAAAGATGCTCGAGTGCCCTAATATAGATATGGAGGGAATTAAATAAGTAAGGTTGGACTCTCAGAGAGGAGAAACTGGGTTGGCTTCAGCAAGGACACGACCCCTCTTATATCCGTCTCTCTTTTTCCCGGCTATATGCCTAGCCAGTGTGCTTTTCTTTATGCTTTGTTAGGAAGTCCTTCTTTCGTTGATCTCTCAGTTCTACCTCTGGATCCCCTGCCTGCTTTGTCCTTGGCTTGGCTCGATTTTTGATTATTGAGCTCTAGAGTAGGGCAAGATAACGAGTTTCAACTGCTTCCCCGACGTTACATGAGGAGTTAGAGGGTCTGAAGGAGAATGGACTTCCTATATCTCCTAAGGCCTGCCTGTACTGAGAGAGGCATATAACTCTTCTCCCTGGTTGGTCGGAATAGGGATTCCAGTTGCTTGCCAGGCCGATATAGATTATATATATGTCCCCACGGTGCGGTGGAGGGATGAAAGACTGTTGTCTATACGGTGAAGTAGATTTACAGCTTTGACAGCTGTGCGCATACCATTACTGATGGCTCGCTTCAATCTTTTCTGACTGATTGGCTTTAGAGCTATTGATTTATTTACAAGCGTAGGAGTCGTGACTTCGAGCCTCCACGTCTGGGGGACTCCCTTAAAAGAAGTTTTTTTGACACCAAAGGAGTCATATGGTTGGTTGCCCATGAATCTAGGTACCAATTAGAATCCTATTATAGCTAGGAAAGAGGAAGGACCGGGGAGCTTTCAAACACCTGGATATGAGTAATCAGATCGATGCTAGCATTTTCTTTTATAACTTACCCATCTTTGATTCCCACCAACCTGTGTTATCTAGCGCGGTCTTGCTAAAGCTAAAGGGTTTCTCCCTCTCGACACGTGAAAGCTCAAAGCAGTCTAGCTAAGCCAAGTCAAGTAGTGCCAGATACATATGAAATAGTTGCCGATTCTCTTCCTTCTTCAATCGATTCAATTCCTATCTCACCCGAGGGGGTACTCACTTTAAGCTCTATAGAATCCAGTTCCAGTGGAACACTAAGTAAAGTACGGCAGCAAGTCCAATCCATCTCCTCAAGGCGAAATCAGAGAGGAGAAGTCGAAAGCACTAACAAGGGATAAGCATTCACCCACAAGACCGGACAGCCCGGTTATTGCAAGAACAAGAAAGAGAGCACCGCTTACGCACGCATGAAGTGCAGTTAGCTTTCATTTCTAACTCTCACACTGGTTACGAAAGCAAGGGATATTCACTTAGCAGAAAGGGCTCCTCTGTTAAGAACTGATTCAGGGCATGCCCCTAAGACTAGTGCTACTCCCTGCCTTCCTTTTCTCATCTGAGATCGAATGAAAGGAGAGGAAAGCGAAGGTTAGTAGTCATTAATTCAGCCGTCGAACCTTGACTTCCCTACGAAGCTTATTATAGCTATACCTTGTAACCCATGTTACACTCTTTAGTTCACCCCGGTTCCTTCTATTTAGATTCTTTATTCAAACTTGACTAGGCGAGAACTCTTTATTCACCTTTCTTCTCTATCTTGATGGGTCGGATATCAACCATCTTACCCATTCTCTTTCTCTTCAACCTTTGAGTAGACCATAGGTAGGACTGAGACTGGGCTTGCCCTACCGCTGCTCCAACCAAATTCTGGTGAATGTGCATCTTGGCTTTCCTGAGCTCACTAGAAATGCCATATATCGCACTGGATTTCCCCACTTCACTATAAGTGAGCCACTGAGAGTTCCCTATTTCCCAGCTTTGATAGCTTGAAAGCCCACGGAGTGGTGAAGATTCCATCTTAGCCAAGGACCCCACTAACCCACCAAAAGATCTCATCCCCCCTTCATCTTGACTGAGGAACATGAATTGGGTCTATCGTAGCTTAACTCCTTGGGGAAAGTTATCCAATAAATTAATTTCATGGAAGCGGAATAGCTCATTTGAATGCCTATCCTTTGCCTATACGCTTGCCTTGACTACCTGCCTGCCTTGAAGTGGCTATATTCGATAGCTTGAAGAGGGAAGAAGAAGTAGATCGAATGCTCATTATGTTGGAACTCTCGATCTGATCTTGAAAGAGGGGAAAGAAAATCGATCTCAATCTTTCGAATCCTTCTCTCCTGCCATCAATCGTCCAAAGGGTCGTTTCGGTCGAGTGTCCTCAATTCAATATTCAATTGATCTGGTAGCATTTCTCGTATCAACTTTTCTAATCTGTATTTACGAAAGGCTCTATCCAATTCTTCTTCTTCTTCTATTCTATATGGCCGATTCTTTTTAGCAAGAAAGCACGTTCAATGGGTCGTAGTATAGATTAGTTTGTTTTTTTGCTGGCAGCAAACTATCACTGCCAGTTCCTTTTCTTTCTTCAGTCAGTCATTCCCGGCAAGCAATCAAGCATTCCATCGAAGCAGTAGGACGTTTTCGGTTCAGTGTGCCAAGCCACTTTCAAGCATTCCAGTGAGCCTCTATCCTTTATACATAAGTATAATGCAATCTTGTCTCCTCTCTCTGCTCTTTCAAATTGCTCTGTCCACTAACTCCATTCCTCAGCAAAGCAGTCCGGCCTTCAATGGAGATAAGCAGACAAGACAGGGAGGTACCAATGCTTTCTTTCTACTAAGAGCCATCCCCTCGCTCAGTCCAATTGGTTCTCTATCTTTCTTTCCTAAAAATGTGAGCAGCTTCAGTTAGTAGTTCTGCTCAAGTGGAATGGTTCTATTTCATATCTTCCTCCTGTTGTGTTGGTGAGAAACCTCTTCCCTCCTTTCTATTTATAAAGTGAAAGTCATTTCCGAGTGCAAGCTTTGAAGTAGTGTGCTACCCACTAGGTTAAATAAAATGATTCTTGTAGCCCCACGCTTTTCTAGTGAAAGTCAACACTCATTGTTGGGAGTCCTGGGATCGGCTAGCGAGGGAAAGAATAAATCCGTTGATAACAACCCTGGAGGTTAGATACCTTTTCTGATGCTTCTTCCAGCAGATTCAGCTCGTAAAGCACCTCCTTTTTTCGCCGAGATGCTTCTCTTTTCTTTTTAGTGGTGCATGCCAGGCTGTCTCTTTCATTTGGTAGTTCTGGGTATTTTTACATGAGACGAAGCGAACTCCCTTGCCCTTGGCTTTCCTTCTTGTTTGAAGTTGGCAGATACCATTCGGATTCTAGGATTCAGCTTCTGCATCTAATAATCGGGTACACTCACCAGAAGCCTTATTCTACTATTTGTGAGAGTTTCACTTGCTTAGGCTTCCTCTTGGCTTTCTTCAGGTGATCATGACAAAGAGATCTTGGTTTATAGCACCATTAGATTGGGAATAGCATATAGGTGTATTATAGCTTTTGCCACTTCTTCGCTTCATCCTCTCCATTTCTAGCCCTTGTTGGTTGAGTTGACCCAGAAAGGTATATATTTTAGGCACCTCTGGGAAGGGAAAATGGCTTCATTACCAAAAAACATTTGTCGATCTTCAGAAAGGCTCTTTCTTGGATAGTAACCTGTTCTGTTGGCTTGGCCCCTTCCCTGGAGTCCCTTTTTTTAGTAGTTGAGAAGCAACCTCTCTTCCCAGTTAGGTCGGAGCCTCAAGATGAGTTTGAGTTACAAGGTTATTCGAAGGTTTGAGTGAGATACATTAAATATGATTTTAAGCAACGAGCGAAAGTAGCTGTTCGTCGGAAAGACTTATTCTCTTCTCCTTTTGCATCGCCCATTTCATCGTCTACTAAATAATATATGCTCCTGGTTGGGTAGGAACTCTGGCTACCTTGTACGTAAGACTTTATCTTTATTCGCGAGAAAAGAATGCTATAATCTCTTAGGGAATAGTTGCATATGGAAGTCTTCTGAATGGTAAACTATATATAGGCCTAGGTAGTTTAGTTTCCCTTGTATAGTTTCCCTTTCCGAAGTCAGTGAGCCTAGCTCAACCATCGGGAGAGGTTTTGAAAGAAAGGCCTCGTCAGCAAGATCTTAGTCAATGGCATCTGCCAACAAACAAGTCTTTTATGCTAAGAAGCTCTTCTTCAGTTAGTTCCGTGGAAAGAAATTGCTTGATGAGATAAATGCAGGTATTCTATAGTTTCCATTGCATTTCCAATTATTCATTGATACAAAAGGATACAAGTGAGTTACCGAGTAGAATTCGATTGGTTTTTCTATATCTAACTCAGTAGTAATATTATTTCTTTGAAACCCTGATCGAGCCGAAAGAAAAAAAAAAGAATATGGATTTAGGCTAGCGCTTGCCATTGCCATTGGTTCAGATCTGATTGCATAGCTTTATTGTTGAAAGGCTTGCTGACTCGGAGATTGGTGAATTAAAAAGTTGACTTACCCCACAGAGCAGTAGGGTTAGGGATTCAATTCAATGGCTTCCAAGCCCAGAAATGCAGTGTGATTTGATCGATCTATCTGCTCCAGCAAATGAGTCATCCGAGTGAACGAGTCCACCAAAGATCGATAACCTTCTCCCTTTAAGTTCAGAAAGATCTCCAAGCACTCTCTTTGTCTTTTCTTTCTGCTTTGGTTTGACTGTATATCATTATATCATTGGCTTTCCTGCAAATAGAGGATCATTCTCCAGCTGTCTCTGCGCAAGACTTGCTCAACCTTATCCATATCCGCACCACTTGTTCAACCTGCGCACGACTTGACCAACTGCACTACTCTTGGTTTCGAAACGGATTCCTCATCTTTTAGCCTTGATCGGCTCTCGAACCGGCCGGCCTAAGCCTAAGACACAAATGGAAATCTCGTTCCTTTAGCCTGTATACCTCTTTGATCCTTTGTTTGGCTCCTGTTGGGGATCTTCCTTCTATTCATATCAGAATTCAACCATAGCATCTCAGAGCTCATACACCTTGATCAGCCCTCTTGCCTGGACGATTGATGATTCTCTCACTCGTTGAGTTCACCATTCCGATGATAGAACGGTGGTTCAGTTGGGTGGTCGATCATTGGCTACATCGGCTATGGAGGGAAGATAAGCAAGTAGTTCCTCCCGGTTGCGAGATAGCGATCTCAGTTGTGGTGGTGAATCTCCTACAGTGCCAGCAAAATCATCCATTGGTTACGTCGACCCGAGAAGAGCATGCTTTCAGTTCGAGTCTTGCTCCTGTCACCTCATTAGGCTTGGTAGGTTCAAAATATGGGTATGCTTGTCTTTACTTGATATTGTTTGTAAAGGGATCCATTTTACAAAAAGTCCTAAGGGGCCAGCAAACGGATACCCTTCGTTTTTAGTCAGCTGAGGAGTTGGTCGCTCATTATCCAGATGGAGGAGTCTTGCTTGAATCCACCAATGCTTCAATTACTCTGGAGTAGGTACCCGAGATAAAGAAGACACCCGGTCTCTCGCCTTCAGTGGATCTCTTTCTACTCGTGCATGCCTCTTCCGTCGATGACGTGATCTCTGAAATTCGATCGATTGGAGTTGGGTCATGATCTCATTCCTCCCCTCAATACTCGGGTTAGTTCTTTCAGCCGATGAGGAAAGCTACTTCTCGACTTTGGCTGGGCCATTTCTTCTGGTTGGACTACTTCCTCTGACTAGGCTACTTTCTTTGGTACTGGCAATCGGGAATGCCGTTCAAAGAAAGCAAGTAGCTTAGGAAAACTTGTTCTCGTTCCTCTGGTTGGGTTAGCTGTTTAGAGCGATAGAGGAGGAGACCAGTAAAAAGAACTAGTCTAAGGCTTGGGAACGGTAGTAGTTGAGATAGTCTAGGCACACGTTCAATAAGGCAATAGTTTCAGCAAGGAGTTCCAATCATTCAAACAAGACGCATAAGGGGGTAGATGTTTTTTATGCAAAAAAGACAAAACGAGATTGGATTTCCACTCATAAGGAAGGAAGGTTAGATACCTTTGATAGGGTTTTCTTTTTGGTTGAAATGGGATGATGTTCAAACTTCCGAAATGCAGTCTATCCATCAAACGGAGGCCACTTTTGAACTTAAAAAGGGGAGTGCTAATGCGCGCACTTCCATTTTCTCGCTGAAGTCAGTCCGGTCAATCAATCAAGCATTCCATCGAGCCTTTGTCCTTTAGAAGGAAATTTTGTCTCGAATCATAGGGGAGTTCATTCAGGTACCTCGCATCTCTCAAGCAAGGATAGGTTAGAATGCGAAGGAGCCGGTTACTTAGAGTAATAAAGCTGGCGGGACTACTTGACTTGAATAAGAAATCGGATTCATTTGATTACTCTCTGGAATCTGTGAATGCGTAAACTACATGTAGTCGGAGTCCCTCTTGGGCCCAGGCACATATTTTCATTTCGTTGATCCCCGTCTTCCTCGTCATACAGCACAGAAGTCTAACTTCCAACTCACATGCAGCTTCTTATTGACAAATTGCAACGTGAGTTTACCATGACTGATCCTAGTTTTAGAAAGAACATCGAGAGAAGAAGCCAAGACCCTTCTATCGGATTACGCTTTCAAATAGCCAGAAGCATAGCGAAAAACAAGAAGTCATCTTGGTCTGGTGGTACCTTACTCTTTATACTTAACATATCTTGCTTCGCTCTCACCATCTATTCGGAATGGCACAGAATTCGTACTCCCCAAGCGGAGCACTCACGATACCCAAAAATAGAGTATAATAGTGGCCCTTCATGCCAGGAAGGAAAATAAACAGGGGGATGGTCTCTACAAGTAGGTCTTGTCTCCACTAGCGGGGAAAACCTATATGGAATTTTATAGATAGGCATAGTGAAGTTCATGCTGTATGCTAAGATGCTTTGACCTGTCATTCTGAATCTTTTGGTAAAAAAAAGGGATATGAAAAGCAATCCACCCAAGGACTCATGCTAGGGGATTTGATTCATCTCGAAAAATTCCTTCCTAAAAGGAGCTATAGCCACTCGACCTGCCCTTGATCCTCACCCTCGGAGCGGCGAAACAGAATTGTTTTGGGGTTTCCCTCGCCACTACTGTATATCTCCTCAGTAAGATGCGATCCGAAAGGAACCGAATTCGAACATTGGATATGCCAATAATTCGGGAGGAGGATTGGTTGTGCTGCCCCCCCGCCCCCCCTGCATTAGTTTCTGTTGCTGTTGTTTGGGATGGTTACATGATCTCAATGTTGCGTGCAAAATGCATCTCATGATCCGCGTTGTACGACCCTCGGGAACAGCTTTTTTTTCTTCCTATGTTCGAGACCTTGCTTTCATAGGTGTGCTACGATCACATTGCATGAGAGAGGGCATCGTAAGTAGCATGCGGAGGAGCTCAGATATGCCCCATAATAATGAAGGGCTGAAGAAACACACTCTTTTTTGGGTAGACCCTTTCCAAGCAGAACCAATTCCTTAGTGGCTCGATGGCTATCCTTCACCGCTTCATTAAGTATGTCATCCTGTAGCTGCCATTTACTTGACTAACAAACCTGAAGTAAGGTCACTATAGATTGACTGCTGAAGGGTCTCGGTTCTTACCAAGCAAAGTGGTCTTTGGTTGCAGCGTGAAGGGAAGCAAGTGCTCATTGGTGGAAAGACTGGCAGCAACGACAGATCTCTCTTATTGGCAATTGCAACCGAGGGTCCTTTTCCACTGATCGTTGCACTGCTCGGCCGGCGCTTCTCCCCCCTATCAGGTAAGGCGGTATCGATCTATTCCTCCGTCCCATTCATGGAAGGTACCTTCACCCTTACTCTACCATTATTATAGATTTTATGGGTATGGGATGAATCAGTCTTCATTCTGAATCCTATAATGAACTGCTGGAGGAAGGAAAGTTGCTTGCAAAAGATCTGTAGGGGGCTTCAGTCAAATCGGCCCTGCGAGCCAAAAAAACCATCCTCACCCCTAGGATGTGCTAACGCCCTTAAGGCGAGGCGCTCATTCTGTTGCTTGTTTGGCCTACTCTTGCCGGGGCTTTTTGGTCCTACGCAGATACTTGTGAATTCAAAGGAAAAAGAGAAGAAGAGAAGAGGGACACCTCGTTTGCTGCTCAAACCTTAGTAGGAAATGCTATTCGTACAGTAGTGGAAGCAGGGTACGCAACAGGCGAAAGTCTTTCCTGGTCTCGGAAGAGATGCAGCATGACGAGCCAAAAGTGGTATACTATTTAGTTTCGTACATGACGTCACCCCTATGCCCATTGGGAGGAGGGGTAGTTAGTTATCTCGGCATCGCAAAAAGACCAAAGAAGCCATTGAGCATGCTTTATCAAATCCAATCCTCACTTTTTTGGCTTCTTGCTTGCTTGCTTGCTAGCTGTCACGGACTTAGCGATCTCAGTCCGTGCGGCACTTGTCTTGTGCTGGCCTGCTCTTCCAGCTTTAATGCAGCTAACTCAGCTTAGCCGCTCAAGGCATCAGCAACATGATTCAGTCTCCCAGAAAAAAACCATTTAAGCAATCTTCTAGACGGATAGCGACAGAGAACTCGTTAGTCAGTAAAGCCCACGAAAGGTGCTGCTATTAGTAAAACAAACCAAGCTGGATACAGCCAGGGGATAGCTGACTCGATAGCTCGTTCTCCTACTCCTCTCGAATTTCTTTCTTCGGCTCCTCCAGCGCATGGTAACTTACGCTCTATAATAGCACGTTCTAGCTCTATAGCTCTATCCCAGGTTAACGGGGAATTATTTACTTGCAGGCAGGGTTTGATGGTCTAGCACGCTTCCCAACTCGAGGTCTGGAAAAAGGGTATTTTTATAGAACGATGGGTTTTAAAGAGGAAGTTCAAAGGCTAGAGTCAGCAAGGTTCTTTCTCCCACGGGTAAGGTTTTGTTGTATTGGAAGTAAGTAGTGAGTAAGCCTATGAGCCTTGGAGGAGTAGGGTTGATTCAAAGCTATCCTTGGGCTGACGAATAAGCTAAGTGCCCTAAAACACTGCAAGAAAGGATAGAGCTAGATTACTCCCAAGTGCTAGTTCTGTAGCAAGAGCTAGTCATTCCCACATGCCCAGCCTTATAGGAAGAAGCTAGCCCTTTGCAAAACCCTGCAGCCCTACCTTCTATTCTATCCGTAAGCCCCCAATCCAGCACTCTAACCCGGAGTAGTAGTAGAACCCATATCCAAGAAGCGAACCAGCCCATGAGCTAATCTATAGCTAATGAGTCTCTCTTTTCTCCCCAGGGATCTGGATCCTAAGTAAGGAGATCGTAATCCCAGGCCTAAAGGAAGCAAGGTGAGGATAGAAGAAGGCAACCTGCCATCAAGTAAGCCACTTCCCATGGTATGGTATGCTAAGCCGGAACTAGAGAACTGCGCTTATGCCCGCCTTTTGTTCACACCAAGACTGAACCACGTAGGAAAGCTAGTCGAACTAGAGCGGGAAGGATTGCAGCTAAGCAAAGACCAGATTCTGTAACAGCAAAAGCAGCACTGACTTCTTTCTCTTATACCGCCCCTGCCTTGCTTCTTACCGCTCCGTGGGCCTCTATGAAACCACTACTCACGAATCTCTCTATCCAATTTATTACTGAATCTCCGATTGCCATGCTGCGCTTTTCGCTCCTTATCCTGTACAGAACGAAGTTAATCTTATTTAAACATTCATTGCTATGGGCCCCTCTTATTGCACTGAATGACGGATCACATGGGGTGGATCCTACTAATGTAATGTTTTCTCCACGTAGGAAGGCATTTTTCACATCTAGCTGGTATAGGGACCACTTCTTTGATGCTTTAATAGCCAGTAAAGTCCTAATCGTCACAACTGGACTGAATGTTTCCTCAAACTCTATCCAATATTCTTGAGCAAAGCCTTTTTCTACAAGCCATTTGTACCTCTAGAAAAAAAAGGAGCCATCTGCTTTATGCTTTACCTTGTACACCTACTTGTTTCAAATCGATCGCTTACCCTTAAAGGAACCAAATCAACTCCCATGTAGGATTTCTTTCTTTCAAGAGCTTGTAGCTCTTCAACCATGGTCTCTCTCCAACATGATTGAGAGGACGCTTCCTAAAAGGAATCGAGTTCTTTTATAGAGAAGAGAGACTAGCAATATATACACGATGACAAGGAGCATAGCGAATTGCATGAAACCAAAGCCTGGAATAGGACGAGAGGAATGGCCTACCTCAGGCATGTTGTCTAGAACTAGATCATGGCTTGAGTCTGGAGAGGGAGAAGTGTTGGTTTACTGATCTCTTTCAGGTCCTGGCTGAGCTTCAAAAAGATCTGGTGTTAGACGAAGTTATACACTATGGTTGATGGTGTATGAGTCACAGGCTTCTCTGGCTGATATAGCTGATATATATGAGTAATAATTCACGGTGATACTTTCCGGGGGCAAACAAAACTAGACTAATCAGTGTAGGAGAAGTGGAAGTGGAAGCAGTGGAGGTAGAAAAGAAGGTAGCAAATCCCCACTACCCCTGAAAGTAGCTAATTCAAAGCAAAGGCAGAAAGGAAAGGGTGGGGACAGGGAAACATTCGTCAAATGAAAGTCTCGAGCCTATACTACTAGAATAGAAAGGAATAACCTTGCCTCATTCCAGATTCTAGACTCTTCAATTCAGTTCTTCCTTTAGTCAGGAATTTATTTAACCTCGACGGACCACAGCCCAGTCGAAAGCTGCAATAGATTCAACCACATACTATTCTGATGAGGGGGATTAGGTAGGGAAGCTCTGATCCTGATCCTTGCCATTGCCCTGAGAGAATAGAATGGGGAGAAAGATTTTGCATGTAAATGTATACGATGGATTGGTTGTAATGAGGTTGTATATAATCCAATGTTCAGTGAGATGACTTTCCTTCTAAGACATGCTGAATCGCTTGAATTAGTTGAAGGACCGCCTGGTCCCACTGGAGAGGAGAGTTAGGAAATTTCGCATATCCACTGTGTGAGTTAGAACATGAAGTCAGCCTTGGGACTGGATTTGTTGAGGTCGTGAAAGTCAAGGCACATGCTTTCTCTGCCATCCTTTTGAATGGCCGGAAGGCGAACCCTGACTATTTTCCCTCCTAGGAGAGTGACTTTAATCTCCTATTCAAGGTTACTAATTCAGTAAATCGGCTTTTAATTCATCAAATTCAAGCCCGTATTCTGCCATCGTTGCTTATACCGGCATTTCCCTATCTATTCTCGGATACTAGTTATTTTATTCGAGGCCCGATAGCACCGGTAAGTACCGTGCGTGTCTCCCGGGGCATTCACTATTCCTATTTTCATGGTTTAGTCTCTCCCCGAGTGTTTTCCACCTTCTTTTAGCCTCAGTGAACCAATCCAATCAGCCTGAATCGGACAAAAGAAACTCTAACTCGAAGGATGGGATCTAAACTTTCTCGAAAGCTTGCTAAAATCCCTCGAGAGTGCTTGCAAGTCCAAGATAGGGTATTCTCTTTCTCTGTCGGCGAATACGCTGCTAGCTTGACTTCCTTTTCTCGCATCAAAGCTTGACTTCCAGCTGCGGGAAATCGAACTCATTTGATTGGCATCTAGATTGGATTCAGATTTCAGTTGGTTCCATTTCAATTCAAGCTAGAATAACTTTTGGCAATAAAGCCCGGAAGAGGGAGGGGAAGCCATTCAGTCAGTAGGGTTTGGCATTAAGTAAGCGCTTTCAGGCAAATGCTTAGATAAGATAATCCCGGGAGAAAGCAAGTTCAGTTTTTCCTTACTCTAACAAGTAAGCCCTAAAGTCATTAGGTGGAAAGCCTTGAAGGAAAGATTCATTGGATGGTTTATTCTAGTCCAGTCTGAAGTCAGTCAAGTCATGGAATTGGCAGAAGTCCCCCCTAACCCTCCTTAGTTCTTCTTCTACCATTCGTGCCTTGCACGAATTAGCCCTCGTCAGGTATTTATCACTCGTTAGGCCTCCATAAGGCAGAGTCTAAGCTTCAATCCCTACTCCCACAGCTTTCATGGGGAAGCAGAAATCTCCTACATGGGATTCATTGACAGAAAAAGGATTCGTGGATCTGCTCGAAGGCTCGCTGACACTTCTCATACCACTTCCTGGAATTGTTCTTTCGAAAGAGTTGAAGACAGAGTCTTAGGAACGGAATTAGGTAACTCAACCACTAGTCACTTTGTATCCTTAGGGATAGTGTGGAGGAAAACTGCACTTTAATGAAGGCAGATAGGGACTTTCACTAGTGCGTTAAGCAAGTCCAGAGATATCCCAATAGTAGCAATCTCATACCAATGTTAGGAAGAATAGTAGCTGAGCGGAAGAATGCATCGGATCTTGCCGGGTCTTTCTCGGAGGTTTATATCCACGGGTGGGATGTCCCTACTTAAGACTACCAAGTCTCAGACGGGAGAGAAAGTGAGACAAGAATTTTCATAGAGAATAAAGAATTGTTTTGCCCTTTGCTTTTCTAGTCAAGTGAGGTAGTCCTCTCCCAGGAGCTTAGCCTTGTGTGACCTGAACTGGGAATAGCCCTGACTTTGGATATCTTCTACTGACGAGCAAGAGTAAAGCTACCATAATCTAGTATTATAGAATCCATGGCATGACGCACATATTCTGTTCGAAAATAGATCCCCTTTCTTACCGGAAGTGACATAAAAGAATATCTCCATTACAGGAATATTGGACAATGGAGATATTTAGCTAAAGGTGCGGATATAAGTCTGAATTTTGATCTAGACCAGTCTCGGAATCAGCCTTTTAAACTGCCGATTCGCACCTTGACTCTCTGTCTCAATCGAGCCCTTTTGAGGGTCAGATCAATAGAGAAGTAAGGCACGAGCTCCAATAAGGATAAGATAAGGTTGAGGCTTTCCTTGCCTTTTGAAAGAAGAAGGTAGGAAAAAAGATGGGCTTTCCTTTGTTTGAGAATCCCCTTCAGTAGAAGAGGAGGCATGCCATAGTTTAAGAAGGGGACAGAGATCCTAACTAGGGCTATTCTTCGATCTCGAAAGAGTTCAAATCCCCCATCATTCTTCCTTGTGTAAATTGAATTTAGCTGTGCTTTAGTAGTCCCCACATTACTTTTCACTTCCCGTAACCTTTCTTCCAACCTGACTTACTCGCACGAGTGATTAGCTGTTATAATGTTTCTCCTTTGACTTGAAGGGATAGATGGTCGTTGTTGCTTCTGTTTGAGGTGATGTAGTACCTATTTGATCGTTCCTTTCTTTCTTTATTCCACCTTGGCAATGAACATATTTAGGTAACCTTTGTTAATAAGGCTCTATCTCAGGTGTCTTTAGTAGCGGGACAACCTTTGGGTTCTCGGTTATCTTTTAGTGGATGGGTTACCGAAGGGGCCGCCTGTAGGCGGGAGTTAAACAATGAATCTTGTTTGTCGTCTTCCTCTTGGTTGCTTTCTAGTTCCGTATATGGAATACACTGAGAGAAGAAGGAATAGTAGAGTAGCGTTTAGGTTATTCTCTTCCTCTTTTCTCTTTGCTTTCCAATCAGCAGTAGAGAGAGAGCTATGGGTATGGCTTCGAACGGTGTGGTAGGGCGATGGACGAGTATAAGTAAGAGCTGTAGTCTAGCGATTGTGTTTCTTCCTTTCTCTATCTTTGTTGTTGACTCTGGAAAAGACGGATAAAGAATGATAGTTCATATGGATTTTCTCTTTCCTTTCCTTGTTGTTTGGTTTGACAAGAATCTGACTTACTAAAAAAGGAGAATGGTCAGCCCACCATTTCATTTATTAACATGTAGCCGGGTAAGACTTTTTAACTTGCTATCCTCTAGCGCAGTTGATCTCACTGATTCATTCGTTGAGAATCTTCCTTGCAATTAACCCTTAAGGGACTGGGTGGCCTACTAGGTTGGATGCGTCTTACCCGCCCACTACTTTCGCTTTCCTTTGCCTCTTGTTACGCCCCTTCTTTTTTTTCCCTGACTGATTACAAATTTATAGCTTACTATACCCTTCTCTCTAGAGCCTTTTTCCTTAACTCTTTTGCTCCGTTCCACTCCTTAGTCTTTCTTTTTTAGTAGCTAGCTATCTTTGGGTAGTAGAGTCCTTGTTTGCTTATTCGCTAGCCTCTCTTGCTTTGTCTCTGCCTATGCTCTAGCTACCTACTATGCTCCAGCTATTGCCATCTTTGCTCAAACCTTTACCTATGTGGGATCCACTGGCATTGGTTCTCGAACAGCAACTGGAAATGTAACCAAAAACTCTGCCTTTGCCTTTGCCTTTGCTGCAGGCTCTGCTGCGAGCTTCGGTACTCGAATTGGCTCGGTTGTTGGAACAAGCTTTTGAGCTCCAACTTCATTTGAATAAACGAGGACAACAGGGTATGCAACAAACAATAGTAGGTTCTGGTTCTGAATCAACGGGTGAACCCGCTACCTCTACCTTTGCTTCTGGCTTTAATGCATGCTCTCGAACATGGACTCAATCTCGATCTATGCCTAGAGACCTTGCCACTGAATCCGCTATTAGTCAGCTACATCTTGAACTACTGCTACCTTCCTTTCTGCTGCTTTCTCTGCTGGTGGTTTCGAATCCACCTCAATTGATGCTTCTCACTTTGATGCTGCTCCTGCAAGCACGGGATCTTCTATTTGTATAGCATTTGTGACTTATAGCTTTGCCACGACTATCTATGCCTCTCTTGCTTCAACCGAGTAACCCGCTGCTCTTGTCTATGCTTCCTCTTTTTTTCATGTCAGGCGACCTTTGCCTTTTAAGGCTCTGCCTTTCCTCCTGCAGCTCGAACTCCAACTGGATATGGAAAATGAATGGGCCCCCCGATAGGTGATGGCTTTGGATCTCAACCTGGACAGGCGCGGATCCTGTTCCATAGCACACGTCATCCCTTCCAGTCTCTGTAGACATTCCATATACAGATTACATTTAAGTAGGAAAGCAATAGCCCTTAGTAGAGGATGCAGCTGCAGATTTAGTAGCCACGGCATGCTAGCTCTAGCTCTACACAGTGTCATTGGAAATGGGGAAGTATCTGGTTCAGCCTCTTCCTTGTTGCCTTACCCTTTAAGGGACCCCACCATCCCTTATAAAGCCCCACCTCTACTCCACTTCAGTTTTATTTTTTACTTTAATTTTGAATCAATTTGGGTTTTGTAAATATTTTTTAATTAATATCTATCATACTATTAATAGTTTATTAATTTAATTTTTGATCATTATTATAATATCTATCAATAAAATTGTTGATATTGAATTTATATGATATATAATTATTAAAATTATTATAACTAAATATTGTCTTCACATTTCAACAAATTTTAAATATTATTATATTTTCAAAGGTTATAACCTATGAACATGAAAAAAAAATTACAAATTTTTTTTTGTTATTTTATTGTTTAAATAAGACCCTATAAACCACTAAATGCCTAAAAGCATGAATCGCTAAACACCTATACGACAAAACCTCTAAATACTTAAACTATTAAATTGATATACATTAATAATAAATAATAAATCTCATTTTAATTTTTATTCAGTATAATTTTAAATTTTAATTTTAATTATTTATCAGTTAATTTTTATTGAAATATTAATTACAAAATAAATTATTGGTCAGATAGATATAATTTAAATTAAATCGGTATACCCTAAATAATAAATAATAAATCTCATTTTTTTTCATTATAATATTAAATATTCATTTTAATTATTTATTTGTTTATTTTTATTTAAATATTAATTAAAAAATAAATTATGAGTTTGACAAATATAATTTATGTAAATTATTTTTAATCAAAAAAATATAGATAAACTTTTTAAAATAATAAAAATACAAAACAAAAAATTATTATATAGTAATATATTTTGGTTTGCTTATGAATCATTTTATGTTTTGTAATTATATTTTAATTGATATCTATCTTATTAATAATAGATTATTAATTTATTTTTTGATCTTTATTAGAATATAAATCACTAAAATTGTTTATATTAAATTTATATGATATATAAATATAATGATTTTTATAACTAAAAATTGAATTCACTTTTGAAAAAACTTTAAAAATTATTATATTTTCAAAGGTTATAACCTTTGAAAATATCAAAAAATAATAAAAATAAATTTATTGTTATTCATTTTTTAAATAAAACCTATAAACCACTAAATGCATACACAATTAAATTAGTATACTCTTAAACCCCGTAATACCTAAATACATAAACCATTAAACCACTATATAATACATAATAATTAATAAATCTAATTTTTATTTCTATTTATTATAATTTTAAATATTCATTTAATTATTTATAGTTTATTTTATAGAAATATTTATTACAAAATAAATTATGAGTAAGACAAATGTAATTTAAATAATATACTTTTAAGAACAAAAAATTTAAACTTATAAAAAGATGCAAAACATCAAAAACATTATTATTTAGTAATTTATTTTAATTTGATTTTGAATAAATTTAGTTTTTGCAAATATATTTTAAATAAAATCTATCTTATTTATAATAGTTTATTAATTTATATTTTGATCATTAATATAATATCTATCAATATAATTGTTTATATTGAAATTATATGCTATATAATTATTAATATTATCAAAACTAAATAAAGTATTCACATTTAAAAAAATTTAAAATTGTTATATTTTAAAGGTTATAACCTTAAAAAATAAGAAAAAATAACAAAAAATAAATTTTTGTTATATTATTCTTTAAATAAAACTTATAAACCATTAAATACCTAAACACATAAATCTCTAAACTTTTAAAGCTCGAAGCCCTTAAATACTTAAACCTTTATACTCGTAAACCTTAAATATAATTTAAATAATTTATTGAAATATTAATCACAAAATATATTATGAGTGATACAAAATAATTTAAATACTTTTTTTTATCAAAAAAAATATATAATCTTATAAAATGAGGAAAAAACTAAAAAACAAAAATTATTATTTAGTAATAAATGTACTTTGATTTTTAATCATTTTAGTTTTTATAATTAAATTTTAATTTATATCTATCATATTAATAATAGTTTATTAATATATTTTTTGATAATTGATATAATATCTATCAATAAAATTGTTTATATTTAGTTTATATTATATATTGTTATAATAATAATTATTACTAAATATTGTATTCATATTTTTAAAAATTTAAAAAATTAGTATATTTTCAAAGGTTATAATCTTTGAAAATTTGAAAAATTATCAAAAATAATTTATTTGTTATTTCATTATTTAAATAAAACCCATAAACCACTAAATGCCTAAATACTTAAATGAATAACTTATAAATCTCCAAAACCCTAAATAGATAATTTTTTTAATCAGATATATCATAAATAATAAACAATAAATCTCATTTTTATTTTTTTAATTATAATTTTAAATATTCATTTTAATTATTTATTTGTTTATTTTTATATAAATATTAATTATAAAATAAATTATGAGTTAGGCAATTATAATTTATCTAAATTATTTTTCATCAAAAAAAAATATAGATAAGCTTATTAAAATAAAAAAAAATTAAAAACAAAAAATTATTATATAATAATATAATTTGTTATGCTTCTGAATCATTATTGGTTTTGTAATTATATTTTAATTGATATCTATCTTATTAATAATAGATAATTAATTTATTTTTTGATCATTATTAGAATAGTTATCAATAAAATTGTTTATATTCAATTTATATGAAATTAAAATATAATAATTATTATAACTAAATATTGAATTCACTTTAAAAAAAAATTTTTAAAAGTGAGAAAATATTCTAAAATATTTTTTGTTATTTCAAAAACTCCTAAATGTGAGAAAATATAAAAAATAATTTTTTGTTAGTTCATTGTTTAAATAAATCCTATAACCCACTAAATGCCTAAACACTTAAATCAATAACTCCTAAATCTATAATACTCTAAAAAGATATTCCTTTTAAACTAGTATACCTTAAATAATAAATAATAAATCTCAATATTTTTTTTTCATTTTAATTTAAAATATTCATTTTAATTATTTATTCATTTATTTTTATATAAATATTAATTACAAAATAAATTATGAGTTAGACAAATATAATTTATATAAATATCTTTTCATCGAAAAATATAGATAAACTTATAAAAAGAATAAAAAATTTAAAAACAAAAATTTATTATATAGTAATATATTTTGCTCTCCTTCTGAATCATATTAGATTTTGTAATTATATTTTAATTGATATCTATGTTATTAATAATTGTTTATTAATTTATTTTTTGATCATTATTAGAATATTTATCAATAAAATTGTTTATATTGAATTTATATGATATATAAATATAATGATTATTATAACTAAATATTGAATTCACTCTTGAAAAAAATTTAAAAATTATAATATTTACAAAGGTTATACCCTTTGGAAATATGAAAAAATAATAAAAATAAATTTTTTGTAATTTTATTTTTTAATAAAACCTATAAACCACTAAATACATACACAGTTATATCAGTAAACTCCTAAACCGTGTAATGCCTAAATACATAAAACCATTAAATCACTATATACTAATTAATAATTAATAAATTTAATTTTTATTTCAATTTATTATTATTTTAAATATTCATTTTAATTATTTATTAGTTTATTTTTATAGTAATTTTATTACAAAATAAATTATGAGGGCGACACATATAATTTAAATAATTTATTTTTAATCAAAAAATATATATACACTTTTAAAAGAAGTATTATTAAAAATTATTATCAACTATTATATTTTACTTTAATTTTGAATCAATTTTGGTTTTGTAAATATTTTTTAATTAATATCTATCTTATTATAAATAGTTAATTAATTTAATTTTTGATCATTTTTATAATATCTATCAATAAAGTTGTTTATAATTATTTTATATGATTTAGAATTATTAAAATTATTATAACTAAAAATTATATTCAAATTTCAAAAAAATTTAAATATTATTAAATTTTCAAAGGTTATTACATTTGAAAATGTCAAAAAATTACAATTTTTTTTGTTATTTTATGATTTAAATAAAACCTATAAATCACTAAATGCCTAAAAACATAAATCGCTAAACTCCTAAACGATAAAACCACAAAATACTTAAACGATTAAACTGGTATACATTAATAATAAATCATAAATCTCATTTTAATTTTTTTCAGTATAATTTTAAATTTTTATTTTAATTATTTAACAGTTTATTTTTATAGATATATTAATTACTAAATAAATTATTAGTGAGACAGATATAACTTAAATTAAACTGTTATACCCTATATAAAAAAAGGTCATTCTTTTTTTATCATAATTTTAAATATTCATTTTAATTATTAATTTTTTATTTTTATATAAATATAAATTAAAAAATAAATTATGAATCATTTTATGTTTTGTAATTATATTTTAATTGATATTTATCTTATTAATAATAGATTATTATTTTATTTTTTGATAATTATTAAAATATTTATCAATAAAATTATTTATTTTGAATTTATATGAAATATAAATATAATGAATATTATAACTAAATATTGTAATCACTTTTGAAAAAAATTTAAAAATTATTATATTTACAAAGGTTATAACCTTTGAAAATATCAAAAAATAATAAAAATAAATGTTTTGTTATTTTATTTTTTAAATAAAACCTATAAACCACTAAATGCATACACAATTAAATCAGTAAACATCTAAACCCCGTAATACCTAAATACATAAACCATTAAACTGCTATATAATACATAATAATTAATAAATCTAATTTTAATTTCTATTTATTATAATTTATATATTCATTTTAATTATTTATTAGTTTATTTTTATAGAAATATTTATTATAAAATAAATTATGAGTTCGACAAATATAATTTAAATAATTTATTTTTAATCAAACAAAAAAATATACGCTTATAAAAGAAGTAAAAATTTAAAAATTAAATATTATTATCCAGTAATATATTTTACTTTAATTTTGAATCAAATTGGGTTTTGTAAATATTATTTAATTAATATCTATCTTATTATTAATAGTTTATTAATTTAATTTTTGATCATTATTATAATATCTATCAATAAATTTATTTATATTGAATTTATATCAGATATAATTATAAATATTATTATAATTTAATATTATATTCACATTTCAAAAAATTTCAAATATTATTATATTTTCAAAGGTTATAACCTATCAAAATGAGAAAAAATTACAAATATTTTTTTTGTTATTTTATTGTTTTAATAAAACCTATAAACCACTAAATGCCTAAAAACCTAAATCGCTAAACTCCTAAAAGACAAAACCTCTAAATACATAAACCATTAAACTAGTATACATTAATAATAAATCATAAATATCATTTTAATTTTTATTCAGTATAATTTTAAATTTTTATTTTAATTAATTTTCATTTTATTTTTATAGAAATATTAATTAAAAAATAAATTATTAGTAAGACAGATCTAATTTAAATTAGACCGGTATACCTTAAATAATAAATAATAAAACTCATTTTTTTCATTATAATTTTAAATATTCATTTTTAATTATTTATTTGTATATTTTTATATAATTATTAATTACAAAATAAATTATGAGTTAAACAAATATAATTTATATAAATGATTTTTCATCAAAAAATTATAAATAAACTTTTTAATATAAATAAAAATTTCAAAACAAAAAATTATTATATAGTAATATATTTTGCTTTTCTTCTGAATCATTTTAATATTTGTAATTATATTTTAAATGATATCTATCTTATTAATAATAGATTATTAATTTAATTTTTGCTCATTAATAGCTTATTTATCAATAAGAATGTTTATATTGAATTTATATGATATATAAAAATAGTGATTATTATGACTAAATATTATATTCACTTTTGAAAAAAATTTTAAAATTATTAGATTTTCAAAGGTCATAAAAAATTGAAAATGTTATAAAATAAAAAAAGATATTTTTTTTATTTCATTTTTAAATAAAACCTATACACCACTAAATGCCTAAACACTAAAATGACTAAACTACAAAATCACAATACCCCTATATAGATAATCCTTTAAACCGGTATACACTAAAAAATAATTAATAAATTTCATTTTTATTTGTTTTCATTATAATTTTAAAAAATCATTTTGATTGTATAGTTATATATATATATATATATATATATATTAAATATAAAATAAATTATGAGTTAAAATCATAATTTATTATAAATATTTTTCATCAAAAAATAGATAAGCTTATAAAAAGAATAAAAATTTAAAAACAAATAATTATTATTAAGTAATATATTTTGCTTTGCTTTTGAATCATTTTAGGTTTTAATATTATATTTTTAGTAATATCAATCTTATTCATAATAGATATTTAATTTATTTTTTGGTAATTATTAGAATATCTATCGATAAAATTGTTTATATTGAATTTATATGATATATAATTATGATGATTATTATAAATAAATATTTATTCACTTATGAAAAAAATTTATAAATTATTATATTTTCAAAGGTTATAACCTTTGAAAATATCAAAAAAAAATAAAAATAATTTTTTTTATTTTTTTTCTTAAATATAACCTATATACCACTAAATGTATACACAGTTAAATCAGTAAACTCCTAAACATCGTAATGCCTAGATACATAAACCATTAAACTGCTATATACTACTTAATAATTAATAAATCTAATTTTTATTTCTATTTATTATAATTTTAAATATTCATTTTAATTATTTATTAGTTTATTTTTATTGAAATATTTATTACAAAATAAAGTATGAGTGCGACAAATATAATTTAGTTCATTTATTTTTAATAAAAAAAATATACGGTTCTAAAAGAAGTATAAATTTAAAAATCTAAAATTATTATACAGAAATATATTTTACTTTAATTTTGAATCAATTGGGTTTTGTAAATATTTTTTAATTAATATGTATATTTTTTTAAATAGTTTATTAATTTAATTTTTGATCATTATTATATTATCTATCAATAAAATTGTTTATATTGAATTTATATGATTTATAATTATTAATAATATTAAAACTAAATATTGTATTCTCATTTCAAATAATTATAAATATTATTATATTTTTAAAGGTTATAACCTATGAAAATGATAACAAATTATACAAATTTTTTTTGTTATTTTATTTTTTTATATAAAACATATAAACCACTAAAAGCCTAAAAACATAAATCACTAAACTCCTAACCACAAAACCTATAAATACTTAAACTATTAAACTGGTATACATTAATAATAAATAATAAATCTCATTTTAATTTTTATTCAGTATAATTTTAAATTTTTATTTTAATTATTTATAAGTTTATTTTTATAGAAATATTAAATACAAAATAAATTATTAGTGAGACGGATCTAATTTAAATTAAACCGGTATACCTAAATAAAAAATAAAAAATCTCATTTTTTTTTCATATAATTTTAAATATTCATTTTAATTATTTATTTGTTTATTTATATATAAATATTAATTACAAAATAAATATAGTTAGACAAATATAATTTATATAAATTATTTTTCTTCAAAAAATTATTGATAAACTTTTTAAAAGAAAAGAAAATTTCAAAAAAAACTATTATATAGTAATATATTTTGCTTTTCTTCTGAATCATTTTAGGTTTTGTAATTATATTTTAATTGATATCTATCTTTTTAATAATAGATTATTTATTTATTTTTGAACATTATTAGAATATTTATCAATAAATTTTTTTATATTGAATTTCTATGATATATAAATATAATGATTATTATAACTAAATATTGCATTCACATTTAAAAAAATTTAAAAATTATTATATTTTCAAAGGTTATAACCTTTATAATATCAAAAAATAATAAAAATAAATTTTTTATTATTGTATTTTTTAAATAAAACCTATAAACCACTAAATGCATACCCAGTTAAATCAGTAAACTCCTAAACCACATAATGCCTATATACATAAACCATTAAACCGCTATATACTACTTAATAAATAATAAATCTAATTTTTATTTCTATTTATTATAATTTTAAATATTCATTTTAATTATTTATTAGTTTATTTTTATAGAAATTTTTATTACAAAATAAATTATGAGTGCGACACATATAATTTAAATAATTTTTTTTAATTAAAAAATATATATACGCTTATTAAAGAAGAAAAAATTTAAAAATTAAAAATTATTATCCAGTAATATATTTTACTTTAATTTTGAATCAATTTGGGTTTTGCAAATATTTTTTAATTAATATCTATCTTATTATTAATAGTTTATTAATTTAATTTTTGATCATTATTATAATATCTATCAATAAAATTATTTATATTGAATTTATATCTTATATAATTATTAATATTATTATAACTAAATCTCATATTCACGTTTCAAAAACATTAATATTAATTTATTTTTAAAGGTTATAACCTTTGAAAATCAGAAAAAATCTAAAAAAAAATTTTTATTTTTTTTATATAAATAAAACCTATAACCACTAAATACCTAAAAACATAAATTGATAAACTCATAAACGACAAAACTCCTAAATAATCAAACCATTAACCAGGTATACCATATATAATAAATCATAAATCTCATTTTAATTTGTATTCATTATAATTTTAAATATTCATTTTAATTATTTATTAGTTTATTTTTTATAGAAATATTAATCACAAAATAAATAATGAGTGAGTCAAATATAATTTTAATAATTAATTTTTAATCAAAAAAAAGCTTATTAAAGAGT
>JAREIK010000826.1:98082-110582 GCA_029783825.1 Sapria himalayana | reverse complement strand
ATCTTTAAATATGATTATTTTTTTTGTATTCATGTGTTGAGTGAAATCATTTCAGATTTCTAATAAATTTTTCATAGTATTTCATGAGAAACATAACCATATAAATTAATATCAGATTTCTTTATTTATTATTTAGAACTAAAATAAAATCAAACATTAAAAAAACAATAATAAAATGATATATTTATTCAATCAAACTAAAATAAATATATCAAATCAAACTCAATTTTAATCAAACTAGTTAGATCAAATTAGTTTTAACCTCTAATACTCTTTGACATAGAATTTGTCAAATTCCATGGCTGAATATCTGAAACCTTAGAAGAATTTGAAGTTAAGAGACAGTGGAATATGGTGATGATGATGCGCCACTAGATGTGCTCCATGTCAAGGTGCTTGGTATATTTTTCCAAGCATAGATATGATTAATTCAATGTCATTTCTATATTTAGCTTATTTTGCTAACTAGAGTCTTTTGCTTGCCAAGAATAATGGCATAGAGTGTTCTTTTGTTTATTTTGTTACACTTAGCCACTTCTTCACACAATTATATCTACCTTTATGCAGTCACTTTCCAAAATGTAACAATAAAAGCAATGGGTCTATCATTATTTAATTTCATACACACACACACACACACACACACACACACACACACACACACACATATATATATATATATATATATATATATATATGTATGTATGTATGTATAATAAATATATGTTGTTATATTTATACATAGTTATGTTTATGTAAACTATTTTTATAGTAATAGATATAGTAAAATATATTTATATAAGAAATTCGAATTATATCACACATGCATAGTGATGTATAGTTATGTTTAAATACACTTATTGATTTGAGGAACTTAAATGTATAAAGATGTATGCATTTATATATAACTATATATAAATGTGTTTAACAATATGTATATCAACATATTACTATATATAAATGTATTTATCTACATCAATACCTATACATAGCCATATGTCTAAATATATATAATTACATGAAAACTAAATATAGCTACATCTACAACATATATACCTACCGGCTTCAGAAACTTAATATCTATTCATATCATTCATCTAATTCATATATAAATATAATTTTGATATTGTATAAATCTTTAGCATTTTTCCATATATTCTAGGAACTTAAATATAATTTTTTCAACATTAAATGTATTTTTATATGTTTGTATAAATCATTATTATTTAATATGTTTAGGGTTTGTAGTATTGTTTCACTTAATATCATTTTACTAGATTTCTAATAAAATTAAAGTTGTTAAAATTCATGTTGTAAATTTCAAAACAAATAACAATATGTTTGTGTAATAAATATTATAAAAAATTTCAAAAATCTATATGTGATGTAATTTCAATTTACAAAGATAAAACTTTCAAAATAAAATTTATTTACAAAATAAAATTTGCACCTCATAATATGCAATCTGTTATATTTATTATAAATAAAGAATATTTAAAATGTATCTATTAATTACAAAAAAAAACATTGTCATGTATTCAATTTTAAAAAAAATTTAAAAATAATTATTTAAAAAAGTAAATACATATATTTATATGGGCATTTATATATTTTGAATAAAATAAAAATAATAATAACTGGTAGAAAAATTTAGTTTTGTATTTATATGATAATCTATTTTGTTTGAACATAATTAAAAAAATAATTGATTTTTTACAAAACATTAAAGACATGTATTTATATGCAATACATTATAATTGTTTGAATTTTAAAATTTCTAAAAATTTATTAATAACAATAAATAATAGGTAGAAATTTATCATAGACATTAGTATTTAAAAAAAATTATATATAATAACAAAAACAATATTATCTATTTATGACCAATATTTTAATTTTTAACATAATTGTAAAAACAACATAATTTACAAATATGTCATTTTTATTTATTTATATGAGTATAATGATAGATATTTTAATATAAATATTAAAAAAACAACTATTTGAATAAAATAGAAGCTCATATATATAATTAATAATTTCATTTTATACATTAGTATTTATGTATAAGTATTATCCAACCTTTTATTGAGTAAGCACCACTTACTTTTTGTTTCTCTATTTGTTGTACGTATTATATATTATTCTAATTATTTAATTTTTATACATGACATCATAGAGAGTACATGCAATGGCTGAAAGTGATACATCCACATTAATCAAAAAGGAAAAAGTGGTTACATGATGAGCATTTTCGTACTTTTACCTTTTGGTTATGAAAAAAGGTACAAAAATGATTTATTAAATTTTCCTTTTCATTTTCATTATTGGTCACCATATAAATTATATCTTTATCTTATTTCTCTAGGTTGAAGTTGCACTGGAAAATAATGAACATGTATCTGAAACCCTTAAATGGAAAGTTAATGGTCCAAGCCTTTATGCGATGAAGTATAATGGTTATGTCATAAATGAGTGTCAATATAATACCAAGGAGCATGATGATTTACTAGCTACCCAAAATAGCGGAGTTAGTATTGTATCAATGACAATGCAAATTGCTAGTGCTAAGGATAAAAATCCTATTTTTGGGGAACTTTATTTCTATGGGGTTATTTCAGAGATTTGGGACCTGGATTATACTATGTTCAGAATTACAGTCTTCAAGTGTGATTGGGTTGATAATAAGAATGGAATCAGAGTCGATCATCTTGGGTTTACCTTAGTTGACTTTAGCAGATTGGCTCATAAGTCTGATCCGTTCATATTAGCCTCCTAGGCTAAGAAAGTCTTCTATGTACAAGATGAGCTTAATCCAAGATGGTCAATTGTTTGGTCAACTCCTCAAGAAGATTTCACAAAAAGAAAAAACGATGATGATCCCATGGAAATTTCTAATAAACACAATCCTGTCATATCTTGTTTGCTACAAGTTGTATTATTTGTTGCATTGGATGAATCTGATAAAATTTATAATCGGGAAGATTGCGAGGGAATTTGGGTCGAGAACAAATCGTAAATGATTCCAATTTTTACCTTTGTTATGGCTTTGTGAATTGATAAGCTTCTAAAGTTTTTTGTTTTTAAAATGTATGTGGACTAGTTAAGTTATTCGTCTTTGTTATTAGATGAATGTTATTCTTTCAATTTTAGTTAATAGCAGGTTGAGAATATTCTAAAAATTGACATTATTATGTTTTGTGCAAAACAGATGATTAGGTAATGCCTTTAATTAGTTAAATTTTTTCCTTTTAAATATTTTTTTATTTCTTTGTACTTCTTTTTAAAAATTATTATTATTTTTGTGATAGGTATGGAAATGGAACAACTAGATAAAGCTACTACAAGAAATAGATGTAGAGTGATAACAAGAAAGCCAATGATTATCAAGAATGAGAGCAAAGGAATTAAACTTTCAATTCAGTATAATGTCGATGGTGTTTATGTCGGACAAGCTGCGGTGCATCTCACAAGTTATTTAGAAGTATTCGCACGTACCATGGTCCCAATTAGATATAGCATTGGCACCATGTACCCAAGTAATTGAAAAATAAATTTTGGGACTCCATTGAGGTAAACTTGTATTTATTTTTTATATTTTAATGTTTTCTAATTTTATTTGCAAATTTTTTTAACAACTTATAACTATGTTCATTACTTCTAGGCTGCATTTACATTGGATTGTAAAAGTAGAAGGAATTGTATGAAAACAATTGGCAGGTGCTTTAGATCTTTCAAGAACATGTTGACAGAAAAGTATATCATTCCATTCAAAGACCAACTCGAGCTTCTTAAAAAACCACCATCTAAATACAATTTTATTGAAGATGAAGATTGGATAATTTTTGTCAAAGAAAGAGTGACTCAAAGATTTCAGGTATATTTCTAATTATTTTCATGGAATTTTCTCAATTTTTCTTTACTTAATATAAATTAAAAATTGTAGGAGTTTAGAGAAGTTCAAAAGGAAAGAAGGAAAAAATATATTTATAATCATCATCTTAGTAGGAAGGAATATGCTAGTCTTGAAACGGAGATGGTAAGTTAAATATGTTGTTACTTTACTTTTTATTTTATGTTGAATTTGCCTAGAGACTCATTATATTACATTGCAATATTGTAAATGTCGATAGAAACCGCCTTTACTATAGTCATTGATAGAAGTGTATTATGGAAGAAAGCGATGGTTTAAAAAAATGGCATGTATGATGAAGTGGACATTCCAATTGTGAAGAAGATTGTAAGTATAAGTTATGGAACAAATATTTCATTTATGGTATAAACTTATTTATTGTAACCAATATGGCATTTAATTTTTTAATCTAATTGTGTATCAGGATATGAAGTTGCAACAGTCACAAGAAAAGAGTTTGAGTTTCAATAGAAATGACATACTTACAGAAGCATTGGGAACTCCAGAATATGGTGGTCAAGTATGAGCTAAAGGAAAGCATTATACTCCACGAAATTATTTTTATTCTATGGCTGATAGTGCTTTGTGGGAATTTATGAAAGAATCACAAGAGCGACAATCAAAGTTTGAGGCAAAGATTTTATTCCAACTCTCTCAGATGGTGCCCACCACATCTTAATCTGATATTGGTAGCTCTAACATGCTTCAAAAACATATTGTCCTTCCGGAAAGTGTTGAGCAACCAAAATGTCGAGTAGAAGACCACACTCCGCCAATGCTAGCAGCAAAAAAGGTTAGTTGTATGTAATATTATGTTCTTTAATATAAATGTGGTATCACAAACTCATAATTTTTCTAACAACTTACCTAGTTGATATGAAAATATAGAAGTAATGTTACAATATAAGTTAGCATGATAAATTATATTAATAAGCTCATTAAGTTATGATAACTTAATTTTGTCTAACTAATACTTTTCTACGTGAAAATTATCAACTATAGATGATTGCATATAACTAAACAACAAAGTTTTATTTTACAGGAAAAGAATTGTCAATTGGCCATAGGGACAAAAGAAAATGTTGTCACAGCTAGAACTATGGTACATGAATGTGGTGATAACTACCTTGTTGTCGTGGATATTTCTTATGATCTAAATGCATTACTTCTTGTACCTATTCCAAGCCAAATTACCACTATTGGAGATGCTATTGGGCATCAAATTTTATGGCATGCCCAATTTGTCATTCCTTCTACTCTTCGCATCTAGGTATGTGGTTTTTTAAATAAAATATTTCTTAATAATAATAATAATACTAGTTTATCTAAGAAAATTCTTATTTATACAAAGATATTTTATGTTTGATAGGATTCAAAGAAATTTAAGAAAAAGAGTAATAGAGAGAGAACACTAAGTTTGAAATGATGAGAATCCCGTAGATATCAAGAACTTTGTTATATTAGTTGAGCACTTGTTAAAGGATGAGATCATACATGCAGTAGAAATCATAGATAAGGTTTTTGGACAGTCATTTAAGACCTTTATCATGAAAGAAGACATTGATATCATTATATCATCAATAGAGGTGTCATCTAATTGCCTTTTGTATTATATATGGTAAGATAAAAATTAAATATGTTTTTCATTTATTTTAACTATCTTATTTATGCGAATTGTATTTAATATTAGTTAAATTAAAATAATATAACTTTTAAATATTGTGTGAAATCAAATCAGGCATTTGCATAAAAAATTATTGATGATAAAGAGGTAGAGCGATTTATTTTTGTAAATCCGACCTTGGTTTCCAAAGCTGGATTGGGAGAAGCAAGCAAGAAAAATAGGTCAAGAATTATTGCTAATCGGTTGATGAATGCAATAATGCAGATTTGGTTTTTATTCCATATAACCCAGGGTAAGTTATTTAACATAAGTAAGATTATAAGTATGCATATTTATCAAATTATAAATGTTAGGGTTTTACACTAATGTTAATTTTGTAGTTGTCATTGGGTATTGGTGGTACTTGACATAAGGACTTTGAACGCCTATTACCTTAATTCCTTGCATCATCAACCTGCAGATGATCTTAAAGACATTGTTAATATGTAAGTTTTTCCCTTCTTATTATAGAATGAAGCATTTGGTGGCAACATAAATTTTTTTTCTTAATGCATGGCTCAAAGAAATCTTCACTTTAAAAAACATATATCATCAAAAAGAGAACCTAATTGGGTTGTACTAGGGGTACATAACTCATTAACTGAGTAATATAATATTTAGAATCTTCTGCTTAATTTTAAACTTTTTATAATATGACTTGCATGTAACTCCATATATATATATATATATTGATTTTATTTTACATTTAGTGTCCAATACAACAAGGTGGTGTTGAATGTGGATACTATGCGATGAGATATATGAGAGATATCATTCTTGATCAAGGATGTCTAACATCAAAGGTATGTGTTGATTTTTTGTTTCTCAATATATCAGTTATTTTTAGTTTTCCAATTTTATTGATTAAGATAATACTTTACTTTTCAACTGTTTAATGGGAAGGAATCATACAACAAAGATGAGTTGGATGAAGTACGATCTAAATGGGTGATGTTGGTGACTCAATTAATACTTTCCTCGGTTTGAAAAGCATTGGGGACACCTTTTTGTATTGAAGCATGAACAAATTTTGGGATTTACAACATTAACTTTTGATGAGGTTCATAATTTATATCTCTTTTGAACAAAACTATTACTGAAGGTAAATTGTTCGACATAATAATTTGAAGACATTTTAGTATTTAACTTACACAATCATTATATTTCAATATTTTTCATATGTTGAATTACGTTAGTATATTGAATGCATGATTCTTAGGTATTTAAAGATAAACTTTTTTTTGGCCAAGTTAGGAGATCTTCCTACTTTGGAATGGTCCATGCACTATTGTGATAATAAATGTTTTTTTAATGAGATCATAGTTATTACTTCTTTCTTTCAATTAAATATTAAAAACTTGAATAAGTAATTAGAATTTTTATGTTTTCATTCTATCTTTTATGTATCTTGTCAACCATAGATTATATATTGTAGATTGACAATGGAATAAATTGTGATTTCGACTTTTGGCTTCACTACTTTACCACAACAGTGTAAATTACATTTTCACCATTATAAAACACAATAATTATTTCAAGGCACAAATTTTTTTTTCATGTAGCCAATAATTTATTAATGAATCTAAAACTATATGTTGATTGGATTACTATATTTGTGTAATCAAATAGAACTTGAAATTCAATTACACAGCATCTCATCAAGTTTTTTTGATGTGTTTGGAAGATGACATGTAATTTTACTTTTCATTTTATGCTATTAAATTAGTTTTTGTAGTGTTTTTTCAAGTTGTTTGTGAGATCTTTAAACTTACTACACACATTTAGGTTTAAAATGGATTATTATTGTTTTGTATTTTAAAAAATTTTATCAACTTTTATGCTATAATTGATAAATCTCCAGCTTTATATTTTATCCATTACTACTAACTTTGTTTTTGTTGTTGTTAAATTTGTTTAATCATATATGTCAATTGTTATATAAATTATTTTTATGATATGTTGTTATTATTCCTATTTTTTTTCCAATTCTCTATAATATATTTTTTTCTGCAAGTGTAAGTATTTATTGTTCATCTATTTGTATGCAGGTTACTTTATTTGGAAATTAACTCTCAACTTTGTCAGGCTAGCAGGAACTAGTTTTATGGAGTTAAGGCACAATTGGGTTGCATATATCAGAAATTTTGAATTGAATTTAAGAAACGAATGTTGAAATTGTGTTATATTTTTTTTTGATTTGTAAGAAGTCTGAGTTCACCATTGTACTTGAAAATTGTATTCTTGTTATGGATGTAAAGAATGTTGTTCTTATGTGCATGCAGTATTACAATAACAGGTGAAAATATATTTACAATAATTATTAAATTTAAATTTATTTAAATTATAATCTTCCTTGATGCTTTTTCTAGGTGTCATAGTATTAAAAATAATTTACGATAGCTACAACATATAATGATGTTTTTTTGCAGTGTCGTTGAATCATACCTTGATACTAAAATAAAGCATCATTGTTAATAAAAATGTTACTTTATTTTAGCGTCAAGGTATGATTCAACGACACTGCAAAAAAAACGTCATTATATGTATACCCTTATTATGTCACGCTAGCGGATGATGCTCTCGATAAGCGACATTATATATATAATGATGCTTTTTAGGCGTCATTGATTATGGTTTTGTTCTAGTGTTTATCTATTTATTTGTTTATTTATCTATATGACTAAATGCACATCTCTTTAACTATCTATATACCTATATGTCCAACTATTTATCTATCAATCTATATATCTAACTATATATCTATCTATATATATTTTTAAAAATATATATTTATCATTCTATCTATGTGTGTATCTATCAATCTTTCTATCTATCTATATATTTGCATTTTTATCTATTTGTCTATATGTCTATCTATATTTCTATATATTGTCTATCTGTCTATCTGTCTATCTATTTATCTATTTAAATATTAATCTATCAATCAATCTATGTCTGTATCTTTTTATATGTCTAAATGTCTCTGAATCTATCTAACTATATTTATATATGTCTATCTATCTATCTAAGTGTCTATCTAATAATTTGTAAATCAATATGTCTATCTATCTATTTATCTATTTGTCTATCGATCTGTTTATCTACCTATCTATCAATCTATCTATATATCTATTTGTATTTATGTCTTTTTGTTTTTATCTCTATGTTAATTTTTTATATATCTATTTCTCTAACTATCTATAAGTCTATAAGTATATTTATCTATCTGGTAATCAATATATCTATCTATTAGTCTATCTAACTATTAATCTATCTATCCATCTATCTATCTATGCATCTATTTGTAATTCTATTAATTTTATATGTTTATATGTTTATCTATCTATCTAACTATATTTTTATATGTCTATCTATCTATGTATCTTTCTATTAATTTGTCTGTCTATCTATGTATCTTTCTATTAATTTGTCTATCTATCTATCAATATGTCTATCTATCTATTTGACAATCTATCTGTCTATCTATCTATATATCTATATATCTATATATCTATATATCTATCTATCTATCTAATTTATATCTATCTGTTTATCTGTCTATATGTCTATCTATTTATATATCTATTTCTTTATCTATCTATATGTCTATATATCTATATATCTATATATCTATATATCTATATATCTATATATCTATATATCTATTTTTTCATCTATCTATATGTCTATCTATATATCTATCTATCTATCTCATAATCATTATAGCTATATATTTGTCAATGAATCTAATAATCTATCTATCTATTTGTCTATGCATCTATGTGTCTATCTATCTATTTGACTATCTATCGATCTATATATCTACATATCTTTCTTTCTATCTATATATCTATCTGTCTATCTTTCTATATATATCTCTATTTGTCTGTCTAATTTTTTTATCTCTCTATCTATCTATCTATTTTTTCTATCTATCTAAACTATCTTTCAATCTATTTATGTCTATTTGTCTATTTGTCTATCAGTATATTTGTCTATCTTTCTATTTATCTATATATCTATGTATCTATCTATTTATGTGTATATATAACTATTTATATATATGTGTGTCTATTGGTCTATATAAATATCTATATATCTATTAGAATTTCTATCAATCTGATAATCATTATATATATCTATCTATCTGTCTATTTGTCTTTGCATCTATTTGTCTATCTATTTATTTATCTATTTAAATATTTGTCTATCTATAGATTTACCTATCTTTCTTTTTGTATATCTATCTATTTGTCTATCAAAATGTGAATATATCTATTTATCTAACTATCTAACTATTTATCTTATATCTGTATTTCTATCTAACTATCTAAATGCCTTTCTATTTAACAATCTTTTAGTATAAATGCCTATATATGTATTTATCTAACTATCTATCAATCAATTTATCTATCTATCTATTTATCTAACTATTTATTTATTTATATATCTTTTTGTGTATCTGACCATATGATATTTATTTATATGTATTTTTATTTATCTATCAGTCTGTATGTATATCTATCAATCTACCTATTTGCAAATTTTGTCTATCTATTTAAATGTCTAGAAATCTATCTATTTATCTATCAGTCTGTTTATCAATTTATCTATTAATCAATCAATCAATCAATCTGTCTATCTATCTGTATATCTATCTATCTATATATTTTTATCTCTATTTATCTCTATCATCCTATTTGTTTAGTTATCTTTCTTTATGAGTATCTATCTCTCTATCTATTTGTCTATCTTTTTATCTATCAATCTGTATACCTATTTATCCATCTATTTGTCTATCTATCTTTTTATTAATCTATTTATTTATCCATCTAAATATATATATATATATATATATATATATGTGTGTGTGTGTGTGTGTGTGTGTGTTTATATGGTTATTTATCTATCTATTTATTTATCAATCTATTTATCTACCTATAAAATCTATCTATTTGTCTATCTATCTATCTAACTAACTGTCTATCTATTGACCTTCTATCTCTCTTTCTATCTATCTAATTATCTATATATCTGTAAATATATATATATATATATATATATATATATATTTATTATTCTATCTATCTTTCTATCTTTCTATCTAAATATCTCTCTATCTTTCTATATGTCTATTTATCAATCAATCTCTATGTGTATCTAACTATTTCTGTATTTATTAATCTATCTATCTATTTATTTAAATTTCTTTTATATCTATCTTTTTATCTATCATTCTATCTTTCTTCTTATCTATCTATATGTCTATATGTTTATCCATGTATCTGTAAATCTGTCAATCTATATATCAAAGTATCTATTTATCTACCTATCTATCTATTTGTCTATTTGTCTAACTATTTATCTGTCTATCTGTTAAACTTTCTAACTATGTTTCTCTCTATTAGTCTATTAGTCATCAATCTATCTAATGTTCAATTAGTCTATCTTTCTATGTGACTATTTTTCAATCTGTTTATCTATCTATTTGTTTATATTTCAATTTTTCAATGTCTTTTACTCTATAAAATTATCTTTCTTTCTATTTGTCTATCTTTTTATCTATCTATCTGACTCTATATTTGTCTATCTATTTGTATATAAGTTTATATGTCTCTCTATCAAAATATATATATATATATATATTTATATCCTTCTATCTATTTTACTATTTATTTATCATTCTATCTTTCTATTTAAATATCTATCTATCAATATATGTATCTATTAAATTGTTAATCAATAAATCTATGTATCTGCATATCTATCTATCTTTTATATTTCTATTTCTCTAACTATTTAACTTTATTTATCAATATATTTGTCATTAGTATATCTATCTCGTTGTCTTTATGTCTATCTATATATCTATCAATATATCTAAATGTCTATATGTCTATCTATCTATCTATCTCACTACCTATCTTTCTATTTATCTAACTATTTTCCTTTCTGACAATCTTGCTATATATTTATTTTTCTATCTATCTTTCTACCTATTCGCATAAAAATCTATATGTCAATATCTATATTTGTCTATCTCAAATTGTTTAACTATATAAGTATTTCACTATTTATCTCTATGTCTATCTATCTATTTATTTATCTATATATCTATTTGTCTGTCTGTCTGTCTGTATATCTATTTAATTGCTTATTTGTCTATCTAACTATCTATTTATCAACCTATATGTATATCAGTCTATTTGTATATTTGTCTTTCTAAGTATCTACCTACCTATCAATCCCTATATCTATCTTTATATCAATCTATCTATATGTCTAACTATCTTACTATTTATTTTGTTATCTTTTTATCTAACTATCTATGTATCTAACTTTTTATTTATCTGATTATCTATCTATTGACTATCTGTATATCTTTATATCAACTACCTTTCTACATTTCTACATGTCTATCATTTTATCTATTTGTTTATCTGTCAATATATCTATTTCTCTATCTCTCGATCTATTTATCTATCTTTTTGTAAATATCTCCATCTCTCTATCTATCTCTCTATCTATCTTTCTATCTATTGAGTTATCTATCTTTCTGTCAATCTATCTTTCTTTATATCTATCGATGTTGCTATATGTTTATCTATCTATTTGCTATCTGTATATCTTTCTATTAGTCTATTTGTATATCTGTCTATTTGTCTATTTGTCCATCTATCTATATGTTTATATGTCTATCTATCTAGCTATCTATCTATCTATCTATATATCTATTTACTGGTTTATATATCTACCAATTTATTTAACTATCTAACAATCTATCGATTTGTATATTTGTCTATCTAACTATCTATCTGTCTATCTACCAATCTAAATATTTTCCTATCTATATATTTGTCTATCTATCTATGTCTACATTTATATTTGTCTATATGTCTATCTATTTTTTATCTATCTATCTAT
>JAREIK010000826.1:93082-95582 GCA_029783825.1 Sapria himalayana | reverse complement strand
CGATGAATTTAGCAACGGAATTTTCCTAGCTAATAAAATCAGGAATTTGGCGACGGATTTAACGAAGGAATTTCCCTATCTAATAAAATCTGGAATTTAGCGACGGATTTAGTGACGGAATTTTCCTAGCTAATTATATCCATAACATAGCGATAGATTTTAGCTATGGAATTCCCTAGCTAATTACATACTGAACATAGAGATCGATTTTAGCGATGGAATTTCTCTAGCTAATTACATCCCAAAAATATATATATATATATATATATGGATTTAGTGATGGAATTTTCCTTACTAATTACATACTTAATATAGCAATGGATTTTAGTGACGGAGCTTCCCTAGCCAATTACTTCTTGAATATAGTGTTGGATTTTAGTGATGAACTTTCCTAATTAATAAAATCATGAATATATCGACAAATTTAGCGAGGGAACTTCTCTAGCTAATTAAATCTGGAATATAATGACGGATTTAGTGACTGAACTTTTCTAGCTAATTAAATCTCGAACATAGCGATAGAATTTTCCGAGCCAATATTTAATAATTTAATTTTTTTAATTTTTTATTAGTTTTAATATTTTATTTAATTTTGTTTATTAAATGTATGTTAATTGTCTATTGATGAGCGATCCTTAAACATTACAATTTCTTCGTAAAATCATAAAAATGATATTATAAATAAATAATTTAAAAATATACAAATACAAAAAAAATTATATTAATATTGACTAAAATAACTATTTTTATGATGTATTAATTTTTTTAAAAATTATACAAAAATTTTTTTAAAAAAATTTTTAATTAAGAAACTTAAAATTTGTATTAAAGTAACATTAAATAATTAATTCAATAAGTATAATATTTTATTTCAATATTTTAAAAATTAAATTACCATACATTAAAATTTCAACTAATATAAATGTAAATTAATTTATTGTATGATAAAATATAAAATATTTTCAAAAATATCTGAATTGACGAATAAACTAGTAAATATTAATATTATTATTAGTATAAAAAAATTGTCATGATAATATGAAACTTTTAAAAAATTAATTAATTCAAAATTTGAAAATTTTGAAATATAATAAAAATCTAAATTTTTTCATTTAAGTTAAAAGAAAATAAATTAATATTTAAAAATAAATACATAGATGTTTGCCCCTGCTAAAATTTATAAAAATTAAACAATCGAGTAATATTTTTTCTATTAGCTTTTAACATTGAGTCTTTATTAAATTAATTAATATAACTTTTTTTAATTATCTTATTACTTTAAGTAATTTTTTGAATTTTAAAAATTTTGAATGATATCAAATAATATGAAATTTTATGCCTTTAAAATAATTACTTACTATCTTCATAAAAATTAATATGATGAATTCTTAAAAATTTATAATCATAAAATATAAATTTTTATATATTTTTTTAACATTAAGAGTATTCTATAACTTTTTATAATAAAAAATATAAATATTTTGGAAATATATATTATTTGTTTTTTAATGTTTATTTTTTCGAGACTCAAGTCCTCCATCTTTCTCTCGATATTTTTGAAATTAAGCGATGCAAGTCATCCGCAATCCTCCATCTTTCTCTCGACACCAACAAATCTAAACATATTTGAATTAAGTGCTAATTTGCTATTGATTTAATGTACATTTTCTACACTAATTCTTCATCGATTATCTTAATGCAAAAGTTTGCATATTGATTCTGTTAATTTTTTTCCGAAATTCTTTTTTAATCACCATTGTATGCTTGGATTTCTTTCATAAACTTAATCCTATACATAGCTATTGCACCCGTGATACAATGCGTTATCATTGTGTGGATGTTGATGGTGCATGGTAGGTAAGCCAACTTTATTTCCTTTTTTTCCACTCGGCCGCATTTGCTTTTTCTTAATTTAATCACAAAATGGGTGTTTTGTGTTGGGCAGTGTGTATATAACACATAAATATTTAAGTATATTTTATTATATCTATAATAATAAAAATAGTATACATAAACATAACTATATATAAATTAAACAACATATATTTAATATATATATCTATATATATCAGTAATAATTTTATATATGATACATTCAATATACATGTGTATTTCAAATATAATTAGTATTATACATATAACATTATATACATATTTTACACTAATAAAGTTATTCTGACTTTATGATAGGATTTTAATAATGTATATTAGAAATTTGTAAGTCATCATTATTAAATACACGTCTAATAAATTTGCATTATAAAAATATCTATTATTCCATAATGTCATGCCTACCCAATAAGTATAATTAAATTAATATCTGTAAATTATATTTTATACATGGCTTTATGTATAGGGAAAAACACACACTCTTATAAAAATGTAAGAGTGTATTTAATATCTGTAAATTTAAAGTATAGTCACATTAATATATGTTGATGTCAAATTAATATCTGTAAACATTTATTAACTAGTTTTCAATTAGTTCAAATAAAAATGT
>JAREIK010000826.1:73082-88082 GCA_029783825.1 Sapria himalayana | reverse complement strand
ATAAGTAAAATAAAATCAAACATTAAAAAACAATAATAAAATGATATATTAATTCAATCAAACTAAAATAAATATATCAAATCAAACTCAATTTTAATCAAACTAGTTAGATCGAATTAGTTTTAACCTCTCATTCTCTTTGACATAGAATTTGTCAAATTCCATGGTTGAATATTTGAAACCTTATAAGAAGTTGAAATTAAGAGATAGTAGAATATGGTGATGATGATGCGCCACTAGATGAGCTCCATGTCAAGGTGCTTGGTATATTTTTCCAAGCATAGATATGATTAATTCAATGTCATTTCTATATTTAGCTTATTTTGCCAACTAGAGTCTTTTGTTGGCCAAAAATAATGGTAGAGAGTGTTCTTTTGTTTATTTTGTTACACTTAGCCACTTCTTCACACAATTATATCTACCTTTATGCAGTCACTTTCCAAAATGTAACAATAAAAGCAATGTGTCTATCATTATTTAATTTCATACATATATATATATGTATGTATGTATGTATGTATGTATAATAAATATATGTTGTTATATTTATACATAGTTATGTTTATGTATACTATTTTTATAGTAATAGATATAGTAAAATATATTTATATAAGAAATTCGAATTATATCACACATGCATATTGATGTATAGTTATGTTTAAATACACTTATTGATTTGAGGAACTTAAATGTATAAAGCTGTATACATTTATATATAACTATATATAAATGTGTTTAACAATATTTATATCAACATATTACTATATATAAATGTATTTATCTACATCAATACCTATACATAGCCATATGTCTAAATATATATAATTACATGAAAAACTAAATATAACTACATCTACAACATATATACCTACAAGCTTCAGAAACTTTATATCTATTCATATCATTCATCTAATTCATATATAAATATATTTTTGATATTGTATAAATCTTTAGCATTTTTCCATATATTTTATGAACTTAAATATAATTTTTTCAACCTTAAATGTATTTTTAATGTATTTTTATATGTTTGTATAAATCATTATGATTTAATATGTTTAGGGTTTGTTGTATTGTTTCACTTAATATCATTTTACTAGATTTCTAATAAAATGTTAAGTTGTTAAAATTCATGTTGTAAATTTCAAAACAAATAACAATGTTTGTGTAATAAATATTATAAAAAATTTCAAAAATCTATATGTGATGTAATTTCAATTTACAAAGATAAAACTTTCAAAATAAAGTTTATTTACAAAATAAAATTTGCACCTCATAATATACAATGTGTTATATTTATTATAAATAAACAATATTTAAAATGTATCTATTAATTACAAAAAAAACATTGTCATGTATTCAATTTTAAAAAAAATTTAAAAATAATAATTTAAAAAAATAAATTCATATATTTATATGGGCATTTATATATTTTGAATAAAATAAAAATAATAATAACTTGTAGAAAAATTTAGTCTTGTATTTATATGGTAATCTATTTTGTTTGAACATAATTAAAGAAATAATTGATTTTTTACAAAACATTAAAGACATGTATTTATATGCACTACATTATAATTGTTTGAATTTTAAAGTTTCTAAAAATTTATTAATAACAATAAATAAAAGGTAGAAATTTATCATAGACATTAATATTTAAAAAAAATTATATAGAAAAATAAAAACAATATTATCTATTTATGACCAATATTTTAATTTTCAGCATAATTGTAAAAACAACATAATTTACAAATATCTCATTTTTATTTATTTATATGAGTATAATGATAGATATTTTAATATAAATATTAAAAAAACAACTATTTGAATAAAATAGAAGCTCATATATTTAATTAATAATTTCATTTTATACATTAATATGCTTCACACACACATAGATATATACACACACACACACACATTTATTTTAAATATAAAGAATTTACAATATTTATAAATTGTGTACAATATATAATATTTTATTTTAATTAAAATTTCAAAATCATAAAATTTTAAATACATTTACACACACACACACACACACACATATTTATATATAATAGTTTCATGTGTACCTTTAAAAATAAATTAGGTAAATAGGTATATGTGTGTGTTTGTGTAGGTGTTCAGTAGTATATGCATGCATACAGGTATATACACACTACTTTGAAAATGTGTGAATATATACAAATGTACAAAAATGTGTATTGTGATATATAATGTATAGTAATGTATATGGATGTATAAATATGTGTGTGTAGGTCAGTGTAAATGCACACACACACATATGCATATATATGTAAATATCAACATTATTTTTGAGAAGAAAGATACATAAGCACATAATTATTAACATGTTCCACAAATTTATGAGAGCATGAGCAATACTACTTGTAATTTTGTTCAAATTTTGATCAGGAGAATTACTTGTAATTTTGTTCAAATTTTGATTAGAGTACTACTTGTAATGATAAGGTTCATTCAATACTACTTACCATGAAGTTACATTTTCATTCAATACAACTTACCATGGAAATACATCTTCATTCAATACTATAATTTGTTCAAATAAAAAAATCTATCTAATATCTTCTTCAACAACTCTTCTATCTTTTTTTCTAGTATTGATAAGCTATTATCAATTTTGATTGTATGTACATTTCTTATCTAATATCTTTAGTTCAAACTATTGTAATAGTAAAATCTATCAAATCAATCTAGATCTGATATCTTTCATTTCTACGAGATATTTGATTATAGAATATTTAGTATATACTATGACTTTGGTTCCTACTATACATGATATTAACTTGCCAAAAGAAAAGATTGTTTATACAAGTTCTTTCTGTATAGTGGGGTAATTCAATTGGGCATTTGAGTGTGTGTTGTTACCATAGTATATGATAACTATAAATAAATATTTGTATAACTATATAAAACTCTTCATAATTATATTTAACTATATTTGTAACTATGTCAACTATTTTTATAACTATATTAATAACTATATATAATTATTTTTTTAACTATATAATATTTTATAACTATATGAGTAATTCTATATGACTATATTTTTAACAAAATATATCATATGTATAATAATATATAACTATATATAATAGTATTTTACTATATTAATAACTATAAAAATGTTATATATAACTATATATTTAACTACATAAATATTTATAACTATATGTGTATAACTATATATAAATATTTGTATAATTATGTAACACTCTATATAAATAAATATAATTATATTAGTATCTATGTATACATATATGTATTCATATAATTAAATCTATATATTTATTTATACCTTTGTATATTTATATGTATAACTACTTATAACTAATTGTTTTTATATATCTATATATAATTATATGTTTAACTAAATATAACTTTTTTTTAATAATGTATACTATAGGTATAAGAACATATAAAGGTTGACCTCCCTCTCTGGTGACCATCTCTTGAGGTCTTTTGATTCTCTTTCTTTCTCTCATCAGATCTCTTTACTGCCATACTGACAAATGATTTGAGATTTAGTGAAAGAATTGGGATTTACGTTCACAAAGTTATTCAGCAGGCTGTTTTCCAACTAAGGAAATGAGGATTTTGATACTAGCTCTTGATGCTGGCGAAAAGACAACCATTTTGTATTAGTTGAAGCTTGGTGAAATTGTCATCACAATTCCTACTATTGTCTTCAATGTAGAGACTATTAAATACAAAAACATCAATTTCACTGTGTGGGATGTTGGGGGTCAAGACAAGATTCACCCTTTATAGAGAGATTACTTATAAAATACCCCAATGTTTCATATTTGTGGTGGATAGCAATGATAGAGATCGAGTTGTTGAAGCCAGAGATGAGTTGCATAGGATTGTAAACAAGGAAAAGCTTCGAGATGTAGTTTTGTAGGTATTTGCCAATAAGCAAGATTTTCCCAATGTGATAATGCAGTTGTAATTACTGACAATGCTAGGACTTCACTCTCTTGTCCAATGCCATTGGCACATTCAGAGCACCTGTGCTACCTCTAGCGAGGGCCTCTACAAGGGTCTTGATTTGCTTTCCAATTACATTGCCAGAAAATCATAAATAATTTTAGCAGTATGAGTCAAACTTTGTTGACATATAAGGATGTGGATCTAATCTTTGCCTATTTTGGTTGAGTTTTGTTCATTTATGTGGATGACATCATCTGTTTCTAGGGGAGATTCAAATTGTAATTATATTTATATATTCCATGCCAAAAATACAAGACCGCATTTACTTTGTTCTGATCTATTGTTAGCTGCACTTGTTTGTTTTCTATTTTGTCTTTTTGCCATTGCATCCCAAAGGTATATGAACATATAACTACAAATAATTGTTTTTGACTATATATATTACTATAAAAGCTTTATACATAACTATATTTAAATATATAATTTACAACTTATATTTAATATACATTTTATATATTAGTATTCAAGAATATATTTTACTATATCTATACCTATACATACTATATGTTTAGATATATAAAATTATATAAATAAATTAATATACTTACATGTATAAATATAAGTATAACTATATGTGTAACTATATATATAACCGCATGTAACTATATTTATAATTACATGTATAATAACATACAACATTATATTTAACTATAGGTGTATATCTATATATAAATATTTGTATAACTATATATAAAAAATTGTATAACTATATAACACTCTATATAATAAAATATAACTATATTTGTAACTATGTATACATATATCTAAATCTATATATTTATTTATAACTTAATATATTTATGTATACCTATTTCTATGAATATATCTATATATAACTATATGTTTAACTATATAAAAATATTTATAGCTATATATACTATATGTTTAATAACTTATAACTATAAATAATTGTATCTTATTATATGTATTACTATAAAGGCTTTAGACATAACTATATTTAAATATATAATTTACAACTTATATTTAATATACATTTGTATATATTAGCATTCAAAAATATATTTTACTATATCTTACCTATACATAACTATATGTATAGATATATAAAATTATATAAATTAATATATATACCTACATGTATAAATATAAGTTTAACTATACGTGTAACTATATGTATAACCACATGTAACTATAATTATAATTACATGTATAACAACATACAACATTATGTTTAATTATATATGTATAACTATATATAAATATTTGTAAAACTAAATAAAACTTAATATAATTAAATATAACTATTTTTTTAATTATTTATACATATGTTTTCATATATGTAAATCTATATATTTGGTTATAACATTGTATATATTTATGTATAACTAAATATATCTACTAGTATGAATATATATATATATATATATATATATATATATATATATATATATATATATATATATATATAACTAAATATTTAACGATATATAATTTTTTATAATAATATATAATATATGTATACTAACATATAACTATAAATAATTCTATCTTACTATATGTATAAATAAAAAAACTTTATACATAACTATATTTAAATACATAATTAATAATATGTATTTAATATACATTTTTATATATTAGTAAAAAAAATGTATTTTAGTATATCCTTACCTATACATAACTATATGTATAAATATATGAAATTATATGATAAAATATATATACATACATGTATAAATATAAGTTTAATTATAAATGTAACTATATGAATAACCACATGTAACTATATTTATAATTATATGTATAAAAACATACAACATAATGTTTAACTATATGTGTAAAACTATATATAAATATTTGTATAACTATAAAAACCTCTATATAAATAAATATAACTTTATTTTTTATTATGTATACATAGATGTAAATCTATATAATTGTTTATAACTTTGTATACATTTATTTAAATTTACTTATAACTACTTGTATGCATATATCTATATATATTTATATGTTTATCTATATGTAACTATTTAAAAATACATTTACTAATCCTAACATATAATTATATATGAGATAATACTAATTTGTTGCACTTGAAATTAAATGGCAAAAGATATAAGATCAACAATATGTAAGCACATAGCATGAGAGTGTCCGTTGTTCAGGCTCATATATGGTATAATACAAATAAGTGTCGTACTCTTATCTAATCCCAGCACTTGGGCCTCAGGCTCTAATATGAACTCATGTATGACAAAAGATGTAATATATGTATACAAATAAGGGGCGTGCTTCTAATTCACGTGTCTCAGCAATGGTTGATAAGGCAATGGAACAACAAGCAATGGAAACAAATGAACGTATTTTAGTTATGGAGACTAAAATAAAAAAAAGGATGAGCAGATATCTCACTTGAAGGAAGAAATATATGAAATTAAAGAACAGAAGGTTGAGAAGTATACTAATTTGATGGAAGAAATACAAAAAATTAAAGAGATGAACGATGAGATGAAAGAGATTATGAATATAATGCAATAGCAGATGTCCTATATGAAGTCACAGTTAGCGTCATTAGTGCAACAGATAGAATTTTAAGATCCAGTTGCGAAACCTTGGAGGAGAGGCTAGCATTCCCTACAAATTATGAGGATGATTTCGTATGAGAATTATTTCTAAATTGTTATTTATTTTTGTCTATGTGTAGCAAATAAAATGATATTTTTTTGTAGGTTTCAATTTTTTTATTCTGGTTTTGTTCTTTGCTTTTCTGATTAACCTAATTATGAATCTTTGAAGGACACGTTATGTGAGACACATGAAAAAATTCTGATTCAAAGTATTCAGACATTGCCACAGTCCTTCTAATGAATGGGTCCCATATTTACCGATTTCAGTTTTATCAAAAGGAGGGCTAGCTTATTTTATCTTTATTATTCCAAAAACATTTTATTCTTACACTCTCTTTCTCTCTACAGATAATTGCTGGACATCTTTTGGATTTTTGTTGAAGCTGAATGAAAATCAACATTAATTTGTGTTTGTTTATGTCTATAATAATTGTTTTTATATATCTGAGAATATGTTTGTGTGTCTCCACATTTTTTGGGTAGAGTTTTAGCCTATTATAGGTATGTAAAAGCATATATTCAGTAGCAGAAGCATCGACAGTGGTGCCAACATCATCAGTGAGGGGAGCGGTGCCTATATATCTACCTTACTTTCTATTTGACTAACTATCTGTCTATCTATCTATCTATCTATCTATCAGTCTATTAGTTTGGATGTCAGTCATTCTATCTATTTGTATATCTATATGTTTATCTATCTATGTATCTATCTATCTATGTATCTATCTATCTATGTATCTATCTAACTATTTGTTTGTCTTACTTTTTATCTATCTGTCTATCTAACTAACTATCTATGTGCCTATTTATCTACATATCTATTTCTTTATCTATCTATCTATCTATCTAACTGTATGTCTGTCTATCTCTCTGTTAATCTATCTATCTATCTATCAATCTTTCTGACTATCTATCTATCTATCAATTTGTCAATCAATCAATTAATCAATCTTTCTATGAATCTGTTTATAAATCTATATGCTTGTCTATCTATTGGTTTGTTTGTCTATTTCTATATTTATCTATCATTCTATGTGACTATTTGTTTGTTTATCTATCTATCAGTATACCTACATGCCTAATTGTCTACCTACCAAACTACTTGCCCATCTGTCTATTTGTCTAACTTTATATTTTTATTTTATTATCTATATGTATATATATTTGTCTATCAATCTATCTGTCAGTTTGTCTATCTATATTTCAATATATCTATTTCTCTATCTATATATATTTATCTATTTATTTATCTTTCTATCTATCAGTTTATCTATCAGTCTATCTATTAGTCTATCTACTCGTCAATCTATCTGTCATTCTATCTATCTATCTATCTAACTATCTATCTTACTATCTATCTGTCTATATGTCTGTCTATCAATCTGTCAATTTATATATCTATTTATCTATTTATTTATCATTCTATCTATCTGTCTATCTACATATCTATCTATCTCTTTCTATATGTCTATTACTATTTATATCTATCTAACATCATATCTAACTTTCTATCTTTGTGTCTATCTATTTTTATATCTATTGATCTTTATATTTGCCTATCTATCTATCTATCTATCTGTCTATATATATATATATATATATATATATATATATATATATATATATATCTATGTATCTATGTATATATATATATACCTATATGCTAGTCTATCTTTTTATCTATATATCTATCTATCTATATTTTTGTCTATTTATATGTCTGTCTATATATTTATCTATCTATCTATAGATCTATCTATTTTTTTTTCTGTCTATATATATATATATATATCTATCTATATGTCTATCTATCTATCTATCTAAATATCAGTCTAATAATCTATTTATATATCTGTCTATCTATCTATCAATATATTAGTCTAATAATCTATTTAGATATCTGTCTATTTATTTATCTATCTATATATTAGTTTAATAATCTATTTAAATATCTATCTATTTATCTATCTATTTATCTATCTATATATCAATCTATCTCTCTATCTAACTCTTTGTCTAACTATTTATCTATGTAACTATATGTCTATCTATGTTTCTATCATTCTATTTATCTATATGTCTCTCAATAAATCAATATATCTGTCTATCTATCTATCTCTCTATATGTCTATCAATCTATTTATCTATCTATCTATATATATTTTTATCTATATATCTATCTGTATATCTATATGTTTATCTATCTCTCTATCTTTCTATATATCTGTCACTATATATATATATATATATATATCTCTGTGTCTATCTATAAATCTTTTTATCAAGTTGAATATGTATCTATCTATTATCAATCAATTAATCTAACTTTATATCAATCTTTCTATCAATCTTTCTATCAATCTTTCTATCAATCTTTCTATCAATCTTTCTATCAATCTTTCTATCAATCTTTCTATCAATCATTCTATCAATCTTTCTATCAATTTATCTATCAAAATTTCTATCCATCTATATATATATACATATATAGGTTTATCTATTTGTCTATCAAATAATCTATCAGTCTCTATATATATCTATATATCTATCTATCTCTCTGTATGTCTATCTGTCTATCTAGCCATCTATCCGTCTTTGTGACAATCAATCAATATATCTATGTGTCTATCTATCTATCTATTTATCAATCAATCAATCAATCTCTCTATCTATTTGTTTTTTTATCTATTTGTCTATTTATCTATCTATCTATATGTCAAACTATCTGTTTAACTATATGTTTATCTATCTATCTATCTATTTATCTATTTTTCTTTCTATTTGTCTATCTAAAAATTTATCTATCCATGTATCATTATATCTATTTGCCTATCTATTTATCTATCAATCTATCTATCGCTATTTCTCTCTACCTGTCTATTTGTCTATTAAATTTCTCACTTTCTATATATATATATATAAATATATAATATATTTGTCTATGTATATGTCTATCTATCCATCTATTTAGCATTCTAATAATCTATCGACCTATTAATATATGTATAAATCTATCTATATATTTATCAATCTATCAATCAATATTTCTTTCAATCTATCTATCTAACTGTCTATCTATCTATATATCTATCTATGTATCTATATGTCTATCTATTTGTGTGTCTATATGTATGTCAATCTTTCTAACTCTTTATCTGACTATCAATTTGTCTTTCAATCTATCTATCTATCCATCTATCATTCTATATATTTATCTGTCTATTTGTATATCTATCTATTTATCTATCTATCAATATGTCTAATAATCTAGTGAACTATAACAATATTTATCTACCTATCTTTCAATCTATCTATCTATAAATAAATAAATCAATCTTTATTTCATTATATCAATCTATATATCAATCTCTCTATTAATCTATCTATCAATCTTTCTATAAATCTATCTATCTAACTAACTATCTATATGTCTATTTATCTATCTATATATCTGTCTATCTATCGATTTGTCTATTTATAAATCTCTCTATCTCTATATCTATCTATGTAACTATATATATATCGATCTGTTTGTCTATCTATCGATCTATCAATCTATCTATTTGTCTATCTATCTTTCTATCTATTTAATTTTCTTTATATTTGTCTATCAATATGTCTATCAATATATCTATCAATCTTTCTATAAATCTATATAGTAAAATTTTTTTATCATTCTATCTATCTATCTTCTATCTTTCTATCTGTCTATCTATTTGTCTCTCAATATATCTATCAATCTTTCTATTTATCTATTTATCTTTCTATCATTCTTTCTATATGTTTATCTATCTATCTATCAGTAAAGCTGTCTATCTATTTGCTTGATTGTCTATCTATTTGTCTTTTAGTTTGTCTGTCTATCTTGTGCCTAATTGCCTATCTATTTATATATCTAGGTGTCTATCTTTCTATCTAAATATTTGTCTAATTATATATTGAGCTATCTGTCAATCTTTTTGCTATATCTTTGCTTGTCTATCTATCAATCATCAATCAATCTATCAATCGATCTATCTATCTATCTATCTATCTAAATATCTATATATTTATCTATCTATCTATCTTTCTATTTATATATCTATCTTTCTTTCTATTTATCTATCTATCTATCAGCATCTCTATATATCTTAATATTAGTCTAATAATTTTTTTAAATATCTATCTATATATCTCTCTATATATCTTTCAATCTATCTGTCTATCTATTTGTCTATCTTTTATATATATATCTATCTATCTATCTATTTATCTATTTATCTATCTATCTATCTATCTATTTATTTATCTATTTTTCTATCAATATGTATATCAATTAATATATCAATCTATCTATAAATCTATCTTTCAATATGTCTATCAATATATCTATTAAATTTTCTATCATTTTGTTTAACTATTTCTCTTTCTATCTATCTATCTATCTTTTTGTGTATCTATATGTTTATCTTTCGATATATCTTTATATTTCTGAATCAATTTATGTATCTATCTATAAATAAATAAATCTATCTATCTATATGTCAATCTATTTGTCTATCTACCTATCTATCTACCTATATATCTATTTTTCTATCTATCTATCTGTTTGTTTTTTTGTTTGTTTGTCTATCATTTTGTGTGTCTATTTGTTCTTTTGTCTATCTATATGTCTCTCTAAAAACCTGATTGTATACCTACTTGATGTTTGCATGTTTTTTTATCTATGTATATATCTAATTTATTATCTATTTGTATATATATCTGTCATCTATCTTTCTATCTGTCTGTCTATCCATATATCTGTCTATCTATCTATTTGTATATATATTACTCTATATATATTTCTATCTATCTGTCTACTTATCTGTCTATCTATATATCTATCTATATGTTTTTTTATCTATCTTTCAATTTATCCATCAACTTGTCTATCTATCAATATATCTATCTACCTATCTATCTATTTATTAGTATATGTATTTGTCTATCTAACTACCTCTCTATTTATCTATCTATCTATCTATATAATTATCTATCTGTATATCTATCTATATATCTATATTTCTATCTATTTGTCTATCTTTCTAACTATCTATCTATCTATTTGTCTGTATGTTTGTCTGTGTATCTATATATCTATCTATCAATGTATCTGTGTATCTATCTATCTATCTATCTATCGATTTATATGGCTTTTTATCAATATATCTATCTATCTTTCTATATGATTATTTATCTGTATATTTATCTATCTATCTATATGTTAATCTAGCAGCATATCTATCTTTCTAATTATATATATCATAGTAATAATGTATTTAAATATCTGTCAATCTATTTGGCTATATATTTGTCTATCTATCTGTAAATCAATCAATCAATCAATCTATCTATCTATCTATATATGTATCTATATATCTATCTATATATCTATTTATATATCTATCTTTCTATATGATTATTTATCTGTATATTTATCTATCTATATGTTAATCTAGCAGCATATCTATCTTTCTAATTATATATATCATAGTAATAATCTATTTAAATATCTATCAATCTATTTGGCTATATATTTGTCTATCTATCTGTAAATCAATCAATCAATATATATATCTATCTATCTATCTATATATCTATCTATATATCAATTTATATATCTATTTGTCTAGCAATCTATCTATCTATCTATCTATTTATCTATCTATATATCAATATAATAATCTGTAGTCTATATTTATGTTTGTCTATATCTCTATAAATATGTAAATATATTTATCTATTGATCTATCTATTTGTCTATCTATCAATCTATCTATCTATGTATCCATATATCTATCTATCTAAATATTTCTCTATCTATCTTTCTATTTATCTATATATATGTCTATCCATCTATCTTTCTATCTACCTATCTATTTGTCTATTAAATTTTTCTATCTATATATCTATCAATAAACTTGTCTGTTTCTCTATGTGTCTGTATATCTATCTAATAATCTATTGATCTATTTATCTATCTATGAATCAATCTATATATCTATATATCTATCTACCTATCTGTCTATGATCAATCAATCAATCAATCTATCTATCTATAAAAATGTCTATCAATCTATCTATCAATATTTTTATCAATATTTCAATATATCTCTCTATCAATCTATCTATGACTCTATCTATCACTCTTTCAATTTATTAATCTATGTATCGATCTATCTTTCTGTCTTCTACCTATCTATCTGTCTATCAATCTATCTATCCTTCTTTTTATTTATTTGTCTATCTATCTATCTATCTATCTATGGCTCAATCTTTCTGTCTATCCAAAATTTTGACTATCTATCTGTTTAGCTATCTATATATCTTTCTATCGATCCGACTATTTGTGGTTTTATCAATTTTTTTGTCTATCTCTCTATTTGTCTGTCTATCTATCTATCTATCAATGTATCGACTTACCTTTTTATATATCTATCTAACTACTTATCTATCTTTCTATCTATCTATCTATATATCTATCTGTCTATCTATCTATCTATCTATATATCTATCTTTATGTCTATCTATCTATTTATTTGTATATCTATTATTTATTTGTCAATCTATTTTCTAATCAATCAATCTATATATCAATCTATATTGCTGTCTATATATATGTATATCTATCAATCTATATGTATGTCTATCTATCTATCTATCTATCTATAAATCATTATGTCTATCTATCTTTTTGCCTAACAATTTGCATATCTATATGTTTATCTATAAGTCTATCTACTTGTCTTTCTATCTAACTATATAGATATCTAACTCTTTATCCATTTAATTATATCTTTCTCTCTATCTATTTATCAATATGTTTATATATATATATATATATATATATATATCAATCTACTAATCTATTTATATATGTATTTATCTTTTTCTATCTGTCTATAATTATGTCTATCTATCTATATGTCTATCTATCTATCTATCTATCTATTTGTTTATCAATATATTTATCAATCTATCTGTCAAAATGTATATTAATCTATGTATCATTCTATCTAATAATATGTATATCTTTCTATATATCTATCTATATATTTCATTATCAATATTTCTATCTATCTATATATCTATATATTTATTTATTAATTTGTCTATCAATCTATCCATCAAACTTTATATATATATATTTATATTAATATATTTGTCTATCTATTTGTCTATATCCCTATTTATCAGTGTGTCTAACTATCTATCTATCTATTTATCTGTATGTTTGTATATTTGTATGTTTGTCTATCTTTCTATGTGTATATTTGTTTTTTTGTCTTTCTTTTTGCATACCTACCTGATTATCTTCCTACCTTACTACTTGATTCTATGTCTATCTATCAAAAATATACATCTTTCTATTTTACTATATATTTGTCTATCTATATATCTGTCTATCTATCTATTTGTCTATCTATCTGTCTATCTATATATCTATTTATTTATTTATCTGTTTGTCTGTCTATTTGTCTATCTACTTGTTGATTTAAATATCTATTTATCTATCTATATATATATTTCTATATATATATATGTATATATTTATGTGTCTATCTATCTGTCTATCTATATATCTATCTTTATATTTATCATTCTTTCTAGCTTTTTATTATATACTTGTCTATGTATCTATTTATCTATCTATCTATCTATTTGTCAATCTAGCTGCCTAACTATCTAACAATATATCTATTTGTCTTTATATCTACATATCTATTTGTATTTCAATCTTCTATCTATTATCTATCTATTATCTATCTGTATATTCATCTATCTATGTATATGTATATCTAATTGTTTATCTATCTAAAAATTTATCTATCTTTCTATCTTTATATCTATTTGTATGTATATCTTTTTATCTTTCTTATGTATATCTATCTGTCTATGTATCTATGTATCTATAAATCTATCTATCAGTATATCTTTATGTCTATTTATATATCTATATATTTATCGATCAATCTATTAATCAATCTATCTATATTTCTATCTATCTGTCTATTTATCTATCTTTCTATCTATCAGTCTAATAATCTTTTATCTATCAATCTATCTATAAATCTATCTATAAACTATATATCAATATATCTAGAATTCTATCTATCATTCTTTATATCAATTTATCTATCTATCGATCGATCATTCTATCTATCTTTATATTTGTCTATCTTTATATTTATTTATCTATCAATATTTCTATCTGTATGTCTATCTATCTGTATATTTGTCTATCCATCTATCTATCTATCTGTCTGTCTGTCTATCTATCTATCTAACTATCTATCTAGCTATTTATCTATTAATATATCTATCTATGTGTTTATCTATCAATATATCTAGATATCTATCAATCTGTCCT
>JAREIK010000826.1:0-70030 GCA_029783825.1 Sapria himalayana | reverse complement strand
ATATATCTATTTGTCTATCTATTTGTTATCTATCTATCTATTTATCTTTAAATCTTTCTATCTATCTATCTATGTATATGTCTATGTTATGTATGTATGTATCTATCTAATAATCTCTCATCTATAAATCATTATATTTGTATATATCTATCTATAATAGAACTATTTGTCTATCAATCTATCTATCAATTTATCTATCAATCTTTTTGCCAATTCATCTATCAATCTTTCTACCAATTCATTTATCAATCTTTCTATCAATCAATCAATCTATCTATCTATCTTTATATCTAAAAATATATTTATCAATCTATCTATTTATCTATCTATCTATCTTTTTTAATTTATATATTTCTATATGTGTGTCTATCTATCTACTATATCTATATATCTATCTCTCAAATCTGCCTATCTACCTACCTACCTATCTATCTATCTATCTATAAGTTTATCTACCTATTCTATCTATCTATTTATCTCTCTATCTATTTGTCTATCTATTTGTTTATAGATCTATCAATCTATATGTCTATCTTTTTATCTATTTAGTTCTCTATCTATCTACCTGTCTATCTTTTTATCTTTTTGTCTATCTATCTGTCTTTTTATATGTATATCTATATGTTTATCTAACTGTCTATCTTTCTATCTATATTTTTTGTTATCTATCTATATATATATGTGTCTATCTATCTATCTATATGTCTATCTTTGTGTCTATCTATCTCTCTATATATCTATCTATCTCTCTCTCTATCTTTCTATCTATCTATTTATCTATATGTCTATATTCCAAAATATCAATATATCCATCAGTCTATCTATATATGTATCTATCTGTTAATGTATTATCTATCATTATATCTAGATGTCTAACTATTTGTAAATCTATCTATTAAATATTCTTTCTATCTATCTATCTAGTAATCTGATTATCTATTTATTTATTTATTTGTCTTAATATATGTTTTTATATATATCTATCTATCTTTTTAACTATCTATCTATTTGTCTATCTATCTAATTTTCTATCTATCTGCCTACCTATCTATCTATCAATTTGTCTATCAATCTATATATCAAGCTATATCTGAATACATCTATCAATTTATCTATTATATGTCTCTCTATCTGTCTATTTATTTGCATATATTTATATCTATCTATATATCTATCTATATTTCTATTTATCAATATATCAATCTATCTATCAATTTATTTATCTATTTATATATCTATTTAACTATTCGTTTATCTATATGTCTATCTATCTATATATCTTTATATCTATATATATGTCTATCAATCTGAAATTTATTTATCTGTATGTCTGTCTTTCTATGTGTCTATCTATCTATTTGTTTATAAATTTGTCTATCTATCTGTCTATCTATATATCTATCTATCTAACTATTAATCTAACTATATATCTATTTATCTATATATCTATCTATTAGTCTATCTATGTCTCTATCTAATTGTCTATAGTTTTATCTATCAATCTGTCTATCTATCTATCTAACTGTCTTTCTATTTATATTTCTATCTATTTATCTAATTATCTATCAGTCAATTTATCTATTTTTGTATCAATCAATGTATCTATCAGCTATCTATTATTCTATGTATCTACCTATTTATCTATTTATCTAACATTCTATCTATGTGTTTATCTTTCTTTATATCTATATGTCTATCCATCTATCTCTCTATTTATATATATATATATATATATATATCTTTCTATCAATCATTCTATTAATATGTCAATCTAATTGTCTATCTATCTAAGTATTTTTCTATCTTTCTATTTGTCTATCTATCTATCTGTCTGTCTATCTCTATATCTATCTGTAAATCTTTCTTTCTATCTATCTATCTATCTAGTATTTATATTTATGTTAATCTATCTATCCATTTATCTAAATATTTGACTTTTTTTCCCTTTATCTATCTGTCTATTTATCTATCTATCTATTTGTTTATATATCTATTTATCTATTTATCTATCAATATTTCTATCTATCTATTTGTCTATCTATCTATCCAATTGTATTTCATTCTATCTATCTATCTATGTATCATATCTGTCTATCTATCTATATGTCTATCTATAAATCAATCTATTTGTCTATCTATCTATCTGTTTATCTATTTGTCTATCTATTAGGTCTATCTATTATCTAACAATTTGTCTATCTATCTCTTTATCTATCTATTTGTCTATCTATTTTTCTATCTATTTTTTGTCTATCTATCCTATCTATCTATTTATCTGTGTATCTAATCTATCGATATATAAGTCTATCTAACAATCAATCTATTTGTCTATCTATATTCCAATTTATCTGTCTATCTATCTATCTATCTATTTATCTTTATATATGTGTCTATTTATCTTTCAATCTATCAATCTATTTATTTGTCTAAATTTTTATCTATCTTTCTGTCTATCTATTTGTCTATTTATCTATCTATCTGTCTATTTATCTATGAATCTATCTTTCTATTTGTCTATCTATCAATCTATATATTTTTCTATATATCTATTTATCTATCTAATTATCTTTCTATTTAATTATTTATCAATCTGTCTAATGATTTATCGATCTATTAATGTATATACCAATCAATCAATTTTACTATGTTTCTCTTAATAAATCTATCTATCTATCATTCTATATATTAATGTATGTATGAATTTGTTTATCAATCTTTCTATCAATATGTTTATCTATTTGTAAATCTGTGTCTATCTATCTTTCAAAAAATCTATCTATCAAAATCACTATTTATTTGTTTATCTATCTTTCTTTCTATTTATCTTTCAATTTGTCTATCTAACTATTTATCTATTTGTCTATCTATCTTTCTATCTATCTATCTGTTAGTCTACTATCTATCTATTTGTTTGTTTTTCTATCTATCTATCTATCTATCTACCTATTATCTATCAATTTGCCTATTTATTTTTCTATCTATATATTTTTTTATCTATCTATCTAATTATTTTTTATCGATCTATTTATCTATCAATCTACCATTGAATCTATCAATCAATCTATATATCTATCTATATTTTTGCATGTCTATCTATGTACTTATCTATTTGTATATCTATCTATCTGTCTATCTATCTGTTTGTATATCTATCAGTCTTTTTGTCTATCTATCTATCTATATATCTATCTATCTATTTGTATGTCTATATATTTTTCAATCTATCTATATATTTATCTTTCTATATGTTTGTATGTCTATCATTCTATCTAACTATCTATGTATCTATCTATATATCTATATATATATCTATCTATTTATCTATTTGTCTATCTATTTATCTATGTATATATATATCTATATGTCTATCTATATGTCTATCTATATGTCTATTTATCAATCTATCTGTTAGTCTATCGATCGATCTATCTATCTATCTATTTATCAATAAATCTATCAATCTTTCTATCAATCCATGCATCTATCTATCTAAATAACTATCTATCACTTTTTATATAAATCTAACTATCAATCTATCTATTTATTTGTCTTTCTTTTTTCATATCCTTCTAACAGTCTATCAATCTATCTGTGTGTTCATCTATATATATGCCTTTATGTCTATCTATTTGTCTTACCATCTGTCTATTTCTTTATCTTTCTATCTATCTAATTATCTATTCACCTATTTATTTGTCTATCTATCTATCTATCATTCTATCTATCTATCTATCTATCTATCTATCTATCTAGCTATCTCTCTATCTCTTTGTCTGTCTGTCTTTCTTTCTTTCTTTCTATTTGTCTATTTATCATTTTATCTATCTTTATGTGTATCGATATGTTTTTCTATCTATCTATCTATATATCTATATATCTATCTATATATGTGTCTTTCAATCAATATATATATATTCCTATATATCTATCTATCTATCTATTGTCTATCTATTATCTCTTTGTCTATCTATCTATCTGTCTATTTATATATCTTTCTATATTTATAGTTATCTATATATTTATCTATCTATATGTCTATCAATCTATCTATTTATCTATTACTCTATATATCTGTCTTTTTATCTATCTATCTATCTATCTATTTATCTATCTGTCTGTATATATATATATATATCTCTCTCTCTCTGTTTATCTTTCTATCTAATTATTTGTCTATATTTCAATCTATATGTCTGTATATATATTTTCTATCTATCTATCTTTCTATCTACCTATCTATCTATCTATCTATCTCTTTCTTTATCTATCTATCTATTTACCTGTATGTTATTCTATTTATCTGTGTATCTATCTATATTTCTGTCTATATATTTGTTTAATTTTTGTATAATAATCTATCGATCTATCTCTCTATTTATCTACCTATATATTTTTTTATCTATCTATCTAATTATTTCTCTATCGATCTATTTATCTATCAATCTACCAATCTATCTATATTTTTGCATGTCTATCTATGTATTTATCTTTTTGTATATCTATCTATCTATCTATATGTTTATATATCTATTAGTCTTTTTGTCTATCTATCTATCTGTCTATATATATATATATCTCTATCTATCTATCTATTTGTCTGTCTATATATTTTTCAATCTTTCTATATATTTATCTTTCTATTTGTATGTTGTCTATCATTCTATCTAACTATCTATGTATCTATCTATATATCTATCTAACTATTTGTCTATCTATATATCTATCTATATGTCTATCAATATGTCTATCTATATGTCTAATTTTCAATATATCGGTCAGTCTATCGATCGATCGATCTATCTATCTATCTATCTATTTATCAATAAATCTATCAATCTTTTTATCAATCCGTGCGTCTAACTATCTAAATAACTATCTATCTGTCTATCTATATATCTTTCTATATTTATAGTTATATATATATTTATCAATCTATCTATATGTCTATTAATCTATCTATTTATATATCAATCAATCTATCTGTCTTTTTATCTGTCTATCTATATATATATATATATATATATATATATATATATATCTGTCTATCTTTCTATTTAATAATTTGTCTATATTTCAATCTATATGTCTGTATATATATTTTTTATCTATCTATCTTTCTATCTACCTATCTATTCATCTATCTATTTCTTTATCTATCTATCTGTCTGTCTTTCTATTTATCTATGCATCTATCTATATTTCTGTCTATATATTTATTTAATTTTTGTTTAAGAATCTATCAATCTATTTCTCTATTTATCTACCTATCTATTTATCTTTCTATCTATGTTTCTATAAATCAATTAATCTATTAGTCTATCAATATTCTTATCAATTTGTCTATCAATTTATTTATCAATCTTTCTATTAATTCAACTCATTATCGATTTATGTATTTGTGTATCTATCTATTTTTCTTTCTATCTTTTTATCTGTTTGTCTAATTAAGCATATGTTTGTCCATATATCTATCAATGTGTATGTATATTAGACTTTTTTTCTATCTATTTGGCATTTTGTCTATCTATTTATCTAACTACCTACCTAACTATCTATTTATTTATCTATCTATGTATCTATATTTCTATCTATCTATGTATCTCACTATCTATCTTTCTATTTATCTATCTATCTATCTATCTATCTCTGTGTGTGTGTGTGTGTGTATTTCTATTTATCTATCTATCGATCTATCTATCTTTCTATCTTTCTATCTATCTATCTATCTATCTATTTATTTTTATATCAATGTTTCTATCTATCTATCTGTATATTTAATTGTCTATCTATCTATCCATCTATCTAACTATCTATATGTCTATCTATTTTTCTATCTATCTCTCTATCTATATCTATCTATCTATATTTATCTATCTTTTTGTCTATTTATCTGACTATCTATCTATATATCTATCTATTTGTCAATCTGTCTTTCTATTTGACTTTCTATTTATTAATCTATCTAGATATCTATCTTTTTATCTATCTACCTATCTTTCTATTTATCTATATGTCTTTAAATCTATCAATCTAATTGTCTATCTATCTATATATCTATAAAACATTATGCCTATCTATTTGTCTATCTATCTATGTATCTATCTGTCTATCTATCTATCTAATTATCTTTGTTTCTATTTATCTGGCTATCTAATCTGTCTAAATATTTATATATCTAAATCTCTATCTATCTGTCTATCTATTTGTTTCTCTATATATCTTTCTATCAATCTATCAGTCTATCAGTCTATCTATCTATTTATCTATCTATCTGTCTATATATCTATCTATCAATCAATTTATCTTTCTAATAACCTGTCGATCTCATTTTCTCTCTATCTATTTATCTTTCTATATCTCCATCTTTCTATCTATCAATCTATCTATCTATATGACTATCAATCTATCTATCAATTTGTCTCTCAATATCTCTATCAATCTGTCTATCAATTTGTTAATCAATATGGATATCAATCATTATATCAATCCATCTATCTATCTGTGTTTCTTGCTATCTATTAGTCTATCTTTTTGTTAGTTTATCTTTCTTTTTGACTATCTATTTGTCTGTCAAGTACAAAAAAATAGCCAATTTAGTGATGATTTTAGCAACGGACTTTATCCGTTACAAATTTGTGATGGATTCATGATGGAAACAAATTTAGCGATCGATTTATAGACCGAAAATATTTCATCACCACTATAAGGTAGTAAGTTGGTGCGGGCTATTAGATAGCGATAGATTATCAGTTACATCATTATATTAGCTTTGGATTATCAGTTCGATCCCTAAAAAACTTTTAGAATTTTAGCTAACAAAACTATGTTTGGAATAATGACGTATTCTTAGTTCCATCGCTAATTTAGCGATAATTTTTTGGTTTCGTCGCTAAAATTTGCGACTGAATTTTATTCTGTCACTAAATTTAGCAAATGTTTAGTTTTTTTTATTTTTATGAATATTGCTTTGATTCAAGATTAGCATGATATAATTTTCAGTTATTTAATAATTTTAAATTATTTTAGCTTATTTATTAATATTTTTTTTCTCATTTGGTTATAATTTTTTTTCCGTACAATTAATGGAACTTTAATTAATGAATTTAAAAATATTTTATATTGATTTAATCATTTAAACTTTGGTTGTCAACTTTGTTTTTGTAACAATGGAAGTAAATTTATGCTAACTTTTGTGTAATATATTATATCAGTTAGTAGTTATTTTTATTTGTGAAACAATTATTTATAAAATAATAATTAAATAATATAATAAATATGAAAATAATAACAATAAAACATATATAAAATAAATATAAAAGTATTACTAAAAAATAAAATCTTTATTACAAAATGTAAAATTTTTCTTTAGACCATAATACTTCTATTTACAAAATATAAATGGAAATAATTATACAGCATGCCATAAAATATATTTATATTTTTAATATAACTTTGGTATCATTACTTTTTCCAAAACAATGCCCTTTTTATTTTAGATCCACAACTTCATCATTTTGAGCTTCCCTAAATTACTTTATTTTATTTTTTTGTGAAATCTTCTAAGTCACTTTAAACTAAACTTTAAATCTTATTCTCTTCTGTTTTTTTAGATAGTAGCGTAAATTCCCCAAGCTGTTCCAATCCAATGTAATTGCTACCCATAACTGTCAACCATCATCACCCCACCTCCATCCATCAACATCACCTTCAAATACCGCCATCAGTAGCACCACCCTCATTTTCTTCTATTTTGCTCAAAAAAGTCTTGTGCTTTGCTTGCAAAAACTCCAGCGCCAACTAAAATCGTAGCATGAATTTGGGTTGTTACCAGTATCTTTGATGTCTAACTCTGACCTGGTTGATGATTTTATTTTGCTGGTTTGTTGTTCTTCTTTTTAAATATTCTGCCTCAGTATTGAGGCAAGAAACATTATCAAACTGATTTTTTTCTCCATGTAGCTTAATTAATTCTTGAGAGGAAGGGCCTTTATGGATAGAACCCTTGATTGAAGTTAGCATTGATACATTGTGACTAGTTTATGTGTTTAGCTTTAAATAATTAGTTGTATGCATGAAAGTATTTAAATTTATGTTTTTACTTCATGGACTAAAAATTAAACTACACCATTGTATCAATGGCAAATTTATTTGTATTAATATGGCATGTTGAAATCAGGTTAATATGTATGTATGATTACAAAATGAAGTTATATTATATATCTTGATTCAAAATCAGGTTATAAGTTGTTAAAGGTTCAACCATACAAAGTTTAATGATTTGTTCTTTTAAAGCATATTAGATTATATTTTCTTAATTAGGTTTTTGTTTGTTTTACATATATGTTATATTTTAATTATTTGATAAGGTTGCAAGCAAAAATTTTTTTCCATTTATTTTTATATGTAGCCGAACAATTTTATTGTTGGATTCTTGAATTAGTGTAGGCATAAAGATATGACAACATATGGACATTAGAGAAAATATGACCAAATTGATAGTGGATTGATTATCGGATGAAAGATGGTGCTTTTACTATGGAGTTCAAAATGAAATCGAGGGATTCATTAAGTTTTCACTGAGTCACCCAGAATTGATGGACATGAGTAGGATCCAGGGTCCATGCAATCATCATAAGTGTCAGATTTAAAATTTTCAAGAGGTTGATACTATGAGATATCATCTAGCACATTATTGATTTGTCCATGAATATTATAATTGGTATCTACATGGTAAGCCTATCGAGTACGATACTAGGGAATTCGATGTCAATTTCAATGAAATCATAGACTTAGGATTTGTCAATCTTCAACCATACAATGCTTTTGATACAATGCTAATTGATGTTGCAGCCCTTCCTTTAATCCTAATGTCATTGAAGAGGACCCAACCCCAACAGCTGCAAAATTATTTGAAATGCTGAATGCAACTGATTAGGAGATCTGGCCTGGCAATATATATCATTCAAAGTTATCTACTATTGTGATTGAACATTAAATCTAAACACCATTTATGTTAACATGCCTATGATGATTTTTTTCAATTGTTATCCAAGTTACTACAACCGAACAATGTGATGATTGATAGCTTCTACAGTACCAAAAAATTAGTTCAGGGTTTGGGTCTACCAGTAGAAAAGATTCATTGTTACATTAATGGTTGCATGATATACAAAGGTGAAGATTGTGAACTTGCAAGTTGCAAGTTTTGTCACCATACCCATTTCAGGAGACCAATGCATTGATCTCATAAGCAGATAACAAATGTTCCTTATAAAAAAATGTACTACTTTCCCTTGGCTCCTAGATTATAAAGATTTTTTGCATCTAATGCCACAACTAAAGAAATGAGGTTGATTGCTGAACATGAGTCCGAAGATGGTGTTATGCATCATTGTTTAGACTCTGAAGCTTGGAAATATTTCAATCAAACTCATCCTGATTTTGCACCTGTAAGTCAAAATGTTCGATTGGGTCTTTCCACCGATGGATTTAATCCATTTGGTCAATCCGAACAACAATATTTTTCATGGCTGGTTATATTGATGCCATACAATTTGCCCTCATGGATGTGCATTAAAGATTAATATATGTTTTTATCTAGAATTGTGCCAGGGCCAAAAAATCCAAAGGGAAATTTGGATGTTTTCTTACACTCTTTAATTGCATAGTTAAAAACATTGTGGGAGGTGGGGGTATGTACATATGACATTTCAAGGAAGCAGAATTTTCAAATGAAGGCTACTCTAATGTGGAAAATTAGTTATTTTTCCGTATACTCAATGTTGCCAGGATGGAGTACTACATAGAAGCTTGCTTGTTCTCATTGCATGGAAGATTAATATGCATTTACATTGAGTAAAGGGGGCAAGACATCATGGTTTGACAATCATCATATGTTCTTACCAAGATATCATCAATTTCGAAGGAATAAAAGTTCTTTTTTGAAGGGTAAAACAGTGGGAAAAGTTGCACCACATGTGAGATCAGGAGAGGAAATATTAGTGCAAATTGAGCAATTAGGGTTGAAGAATGTGATAGAAACTGATATTGAGTCCACGAATGCTTGTATTTTCAGGAGTTACGAATGTGGATGGAAGAAAAAAAGAATCTTTTGGGATTTACCTTATTGGAGTACAAATCTCATTAGACATAATCTAGATGTCATGCATATTGAAAAAAATGTCTTAGATAATGTCTTCAATACTATTATGAATGTTGAAGGAAAAACAAAAGACAAAGTAAAGTCTAGGGCTGGAATAAAAGAGTTTTGTCGATGAGTAGAGTTGCACCAAAATGAGAGCACAGGTAAATATCCAAAAGCTACTTATACTTTGGATAAGTTATGAAAAAAATTGTGTGAATGGTTGAAAGAACATCGATTTCTTGATGGGTATGCCTCGTACATGGCAAGATGTGTTGATATGAATAAGCTCAAATTATTTGGCATGAAAAACCATGATTACCATGTGTTTATGCAAAGGCTAATTCCAATAGCATTTTGTGAACTATTTCCAGAGAATGTGTGGTCATCTTTTACAAAGATGATTAACTTTTTTAAAGACCTTACATCTATAGTAATAATAGTGGAAGACATGAGGCGACTTGAAGATGAAATTCCTATTATTATCTTTAGGCTTGAGCATATATTACCTCCAAGTTTTTTTGATTGTATTGAGCAATTCCCCATTCATTTTCCATATGAAACAAGGATAGTAGGTCTTGTTCAATACCAATGAATGTACCATTTGAGAGGTTAGCACATAAAAAACTCATATGAAATTGATATGTCAATCTAATTTAAAATAACATAATATTTTATGTAGCTTGGCAGAGATTATCTTTAGGTACCTTCGAAGGTTGAAAAATAATGTGCATAATAAAGCAAAAGTTGAAGGTTCTATATGCAATGCATATTTGGTTGAGGAGACATCTTCATTTTGTGCTCATTATTTTGAGCCATATGTCTATACAAGATACCGAAGAGTGCCACGAAATCTAATTGTCATTGATAGAGATGAAACTCAAGAACATGAGGGGATGCTTTCCATATTTAAGCTTGGGGGTAGAGCATTTGGCAAGGAAAAATTTTGATATCTTACTTCGAATGAATATCATGGAGCTCGCATGTATATTCTATTGAATTGTGAAGAACTAAAGCCCTATATTTAGTAAGTATTTAAATTTCTTAAATAAATGATTGAAAACTAATTTATATATGCAAAATTATTTATGTAATTGCTGAACTTAATGGTCATTTGCTATAGACTATTTGTTGCTAGATTAAGAGAACATCAACCATATGTTGAAGAAGCCAAAGTTGATGCTAAACTTGATAAAGACTTTGCATCTTGGTTTGAGTCACATATGAGTAATAAAAATTCAACTATATATATATATTGTTGGATTTAATTACCCATAATTCTTATAACTTTCAATTTTTCTATAGGCTCATGATCTGATTTCGAATATCTCCAGCCAATTCATAAAGGACATTGCAAAAGGACCTTTATGAGGTGTTAAGGTGTTTCCTAGATATTATGTGAATGGATATAAGTTTCACACTTTGGGACATGGATCAAATAAAACAACCATGAATAGTGGAGGGAGCATAAAGGGTTCTGATTTTAGTGCAATAGAATTGGACTTTTATGGTCAACTAATGGAGGTTTTACAAATGGAATACCCTGCATTACTACGGAAGAGAGTCATATTATTCAATTGTCAGTGGTTTGATCCAACACCAAGTATAGGTACAAGAAGTCGCCCTGAGTATAAGCTTGTTGATGTGAACCTCACAAGAAGATTCAATAGATATGAACCATTTATTCTTGTCGAACAAGCAATGCATGTCTATTATGCATATTATCCAAGCATAAGAAAAAACATGTGTAATTGGTTGGTTGTTTGCAAGATAAAAGTTCGAGGGGTCATGGAAGTAGCCGAGACATCAAATATTTTGCTATTAAATGCAAGAGCATTTCAAGAGGATGCCATCAAAACCCATTATATTGTATTGTAGCAGTCAAATAACCTAAATCATTAGTTGATCACAGTTGTCCTTTTGTATCAGACACTGCATTCACTTTGCATCAACACCACAAATACTATCACATTGTCAATGTCACTGCACAAATACTACGTCTACGCCACAACCGCGCCGATAATCTATTAATATCTTGTCATCCACACAAACACACACACTATCATTGTTCCACATAAACAATAACACTACATCGACATAACTTTGCAGTCACGTCGGCTATTTACCATGTAGATCTATTGCATAAACTAAGTGCACACTTTGTAAAGTAACACCATGCAAATGCAGACATACTTTTATGATTTGCAAACCCTATCTTATAAATTAAAGAATAAAATATTATGATAGAAAAAAGAAAATAAAACACTAAATCATAACTCAAACAGCAAACCTAATTATAAATAAAGAAAAAAAATATGAGTAGGCCATAAATCGGGTGTTCCTATTATTAAAAAATATACATAATAAATGGAGGTCATGGAAGTAATACCCAGTATACAAGATTCTCATTTTAATGAGAGATTTGAGAGATTTTAATATATTGATAGTCTTACCTCCCAAAAATTTATAGGGACTGCGTCTAAAAAGTCTCCAACCTGAGACATACTACCATTATCTATAGATATTTATCATTGTACAAATGCATTACCTCTAATATATATGTAACGCAAAAAAATTCCAAGTAATCAATTAGCTCAATATTATTTCACCCAAACATTTTTAAGAATAATATAAAATAAACACTCATAAAATTATAACAATGATATTCAAAAATGTTCAAATTATAAATAAATATAATTGATGAGTCATAAGGTAAAGATTTGGGAGAGAAATAAAATGAAAACTCAAAAATAATTAATACTTATATCGGAGAATCAATTTAATTATATATAGATAGGTCTACTATTAAATCTATTTTTTTTTAGGTAAGTTACAAAAAAATATAAAAAAATAAAAATATTTATATATGGATTGGAATAGATTAGAACATGGATTAGTTTAGGTAGGTCCAAATGGCAAAGTAAATTTTCAATAATGATCATGATGGTAAATGAGAATTTACATTGTCAGATAATAAACTTAAAAGCAAACCTCTGGATTGGAATAAGATTTAAGATGTTGAAATATAAAGAAATAGCGAGTATCACTGCTACAATTGCAAAGCATCCTCCAAAAATAATAGCTGGTTGATGAAAATCTCTAAAGGTAACTACGTGTGATGCGATATTGCTTAATAGTGACATATTTTATGCATGTTCACTTCCATTCCTACTAAATTTGATCTCCATGCCTAAAAAATAAATCTTAGTTGAAAAAATTAAACATTCCAAGTGTTGCTTGTTGAATAAACTTGCAATAAGACTTCCAGTATATCATGCCAAAAAAGAAAAATTCATTTGGATATTTGAAAAACAAAGTAAAAAGAAATAAATGAAAAACAAAAAAAATTATAGCTAAATTTACTGAAGTTGTATATGGCAATAAAGGAAACTAGAATAAAGACTTAGTTATCTCGATGATAGTTTTAGAATAATTTTTTGAAAAATAATTTTCTAAAACATGATTTTTGTCCATTTTATTGCCTAAAAAAATTCTAGTTGTTTTAGAAATTAAATTATCAAAATCCAACTCTTCTATCACAGATGAATATATAAAATTCAATATGAAAATATTTATTAATTTAGGAATATATATATATGAATATCCATGAAATATGATTCAATAGAAAAGATAAAAGATTAATAAAAATAAAAATAAACAAAATAGATCCCATGTTATATTGATGGTGTATTTGCACTGATATTGCACTACACTAATTCCTTGTGGAAACAATCCCACGTCCAAAAATATTATTGCCAAAATATTGTTACAACTATTTTTAATCACTCACATTTCATTCATTCCAAGTAGTCCAAAAATTTATATAAGGAAATATGTCCGAAACCCTTTTTATTATCTCTACCAATCGATAAATTTTACATGAGATAATATGTATCCTCAAGAAGAACAAATAAAAATCAATAATGTATTTGATTAGCTCAAATAAAGTTTCTACAAGAAAAAACCTTGCAAACTAGACTTAGGTGATTACTTTAGACCGTATAATACATTCTACAAACTACAAACCACACTTGATTGTACTGCCCAAAACACTAGTAGTTGCTTCATAGATACCTCCATCTCAAGTTTATAATACAAAAATAATTTTTTCAAGTTTAGTTTGTGTATACTCTAACCGTGAGATATTGTAAAAAAATGAAAATACGTACCGAAGTCAACTCGATCACTGCAGAGTAAGTATCATGATATTTCATACCAAATATATGATTGTATCACATCACTATAAATCTAATTTTAAGTTGATATGATTTTTCATCAAAACTTGCCCTCATAGTAAATAATAAAATGCATCCAACAACAATCTTTCTTGAAGATTCATGATATTAGTTGTCTGATCTCATTATAGTTAAGGATATACATCTCATCTATCATAGTCTGACACATTCTTAAATGAGAATAATATCTCAGAAAAAGATCATGCTAGTATCATCAAGAGAAATAATAAAAGAAATAAAATAAACTAAAATAAGAGTGCAACGGACTATGTGAAATCGAGTATTGAGTACACTTCTTCTCTCCTTTTCATAGAGCAATCAAAAGGTCAAGGTAAGAGGAACTGCCTATAAAATTGTTTAGCTCCTCAATAGGATGGCCTCTTATCCTATCAAACTGGGCATGTTAGTCTCATCTAGTATATACTCTAAGTTATGAATGTTCAAGTGTCATAATTTCCAACATTATGAGTCTGTATTGGTGCACACACTTATAATACTATGTAATCTAGATATGAAAAAAAATCTTTCTACTCGAGAACTCTCACTTTTGCTAGAATCAATATAATCTGACTTTGTTGGCAAGTATGCTGATTCTATGAGAATTATATCATGCTCAAAACCAACATGATCAAATATAGTCAATGAGTGACTATCTATATCAACTAAAAGTCGATGCAGGGTTATAGATAAGAGACAACGAGTGATGGATCCAAATGAAATATATATATATATATATATTCACACTCTTCCTAAGCATGTTAAAGAATAAATCATTATTAAACAATCAACATCTAAACTCTTTAAAATTTTATCAGTCTATGGTAAAAAAAATACTCTCATTGGGAACTAAAGTATCCAAGAAAGACATAACTCAAGGCCTTGGATACTAGTTTGTCTCATCCTAGAGAACAATCAAAAAAAAATAAGTGAAACAAAAAAACTCTAGAAGACAACAATTTTGGAATACACTTTCCAAGTAAAAATATGAGGCATCGCAATCAGTTGTCTATTCTTCCTTCAGCCACCTTATTTTGTTGAAGGTATGATATTACAAAAAAGTCTAGTATATAATTTGATGATCTATATAATAAATATTAAATTGATATGACATAAATTATAATATATAATTATTTTTTAATTTTTTAAATTTTATGGAATTGAGTTTGTATCAATTTATAAAAAATTTTAACAAAAGCAGACTTCTGATCTATCACTAAATAGATATATCCAAATATATCTTGAATAGTCAACAACAAATATGATCAGATACTTAAATCTCTCTTTAATCAAATTTCTATTAAGATTTCATATTTTTAAGTTAAAGATGTCAATCGGGTCGTTTCATATCGACATAGAATCATAGGAGGTAGGCTCCTCTATAGTTATTTGAGACGCAATATGGATCGAAGTGCATCGAGGCGAAAGGCACACTAATGTGCGAGTCACACCCAGGCACACGGTGCACCCAGGCGCAAGGCGCACCCATGCGCAAGGCGCACCTAGGCGCAAAGCACACCAAGATGCAATGAAAACCAAGGAAAAAAAAATCGAGGCACAAAACCATTTTGGAGCATGGAAGCTCAAGGGGCAATAAAGGTGAAATTTTTTTTGTGACATACTCTACATAAAAATACATAAAATTTTTATATTTAACTAAAGAATTATTTATAATTTTTATCTATTAATTAAAAAAAAATAAAGAAAATACCATTAAACATAAAAAAATATATATTATTAGTACTTCGCAACGTCAATATCATTAAGAATAATAAAATAAAATAATTGAATTTTAACAATCCAATAAATAACGTTAAAAAAGTAAACTTCAAATATAGCATATCAATAATAAAAATAAAATATCATTAATTTTTTTTGTATAACAAAAATTAAAAATTTAAAAAGATATACAAAATAAATACTTATAGATCTTGCTCAAACTCTAAATCCATAAAATCATCATGACTATCATTTGTTTCATCATCAATCTTGAACTCTCACTTGTCTTAATCTTCATTTCCTAATAACTGGGTCATTTTTTCATCTTCATCAATCAAAATAAAAGTAAATGTATATTTAAAACATGATGATATTAGCTTTGATATTTATATTTTGCTTGAACTTGCTTTAATTTTTATATAAACCTTTAACTCCTCTAGTTCTTACAACAACACCACAAGTTTAATCATTACTCTCAAATGCTAAAATATCTTTTGTAACATCTTCATCTTCTTTTTTTTCATTAATTATTTATTGTTATAATTTATATCTTCCAAAAAAAATAAAATCGATTAATATGATACTCATTGAATTTTTTTATCAAAGCTCAATTGTACTTAATGTACATCAAATCATTCACGCATTAATATTCCAACTTAATTCTCCTCTTGTTATAAATCTAAAAAAATCATGATTATTAGATTATATATTATATTAAATAATATAATAAAAATATTAAATTTTCGTTATTATTTTAATAATTTACATTCTCGAAGATATTTTAATTTATTTCACAACCAGATACACTATATATTAGGTTGAGATGCCACAATACAAAATTTTACAAACTATTAATATTAGATCCAAATATACTTCATTATTCAATTATAATTAATATAAATAAATTATCAGCTAATAATTTATATATTTTAATAAAAAATATATTAATTTAAATACAATAAATAACTAAATTAATAAACTGCCATAATAGTTAAGACTTCTTTGTTCGTAGAGAAAAATCATAATCAAAAAGGTATTGAGAATGCACGTACAAGTCCAATTATGATATAATTGTATCTTATTAACCTCTCTATTTCATCAATCTCAACATACATTTACATACATCTTCAAAGATTTTTGAATCTAGATTTACTACTAATCCTTTTGTATCATAATAAAACTCAGGGAACACAAATTTTTAGTTGAATATAAGGCTGATGAAGCTGAATCTCTCACCACCTATTAATGATTTTCATGATTTCCTTGTACTTCTTTTCACTCTCATTAAAGCTTTCGATAATTATTTTCTATCATTGCATTAAAACATAAATGAAACTCATTGTATGCCTCTTTTCACCAACCACCAAGCAAAGAATATGCACAAGAGGGTCTGACACCTTCAAACAAAATTTTACATTATTCTAAAAATGAGGCATAAAAATTATATTTTTTCTCTTTTCCTCTTTTGCCAATTTATAACTTCCTCAAGTTATTTTTTTATTTATTAATACGAGATAAGGTGATGAAGACCATTACAAACCACATCTTTGTATGGCTCAACAACTAATTTTGCTCAATAAATCATTTAATCATTTTAAGCAATCTCACTTTATTATAAATACAACCACATATAAATATTCATTTGATATAATTAAATATTTAGTTTACTTCCATTATGTAAAATGATTCTTCATCAAATTCTTATATAAATTAATTCTTTTTTTAGACTAGTAACTCTCACATCATAAAAATTAAATCTCTTATATCTCAAATAATATTGCCCATTTGCCTTTCAAGCATTGGTTAAGCACTAATATAGTTGACTATATTAAATGAATTACAATAATATATAACTATCTACAAAATAAAATATTAAATTCTTTATAAGAATTAATTCTTTATTTAAACTAGTAACTCTCACATCATGAAAGTTAGATCTCTTATATTTCAAATCATATTACCTGATTATCTCAAGCATTGGTTAAGAACTACTATAGTTCACTATATTAAATGAATTGCAACATCATATAATCATCTACAAAATAAAATATCGGCTCTTTCCTTAACCTCTTACTTGTAAGTATTATTGAGAGTGATGCATTGTGGGGCTAGTGCATATGGCATGCTTGAGCTCAAGGCATGCCTGTGGCACGCATGGCCTTTAGGTGCTAACATAGCCCAAAGGCCCACTTTTCTCAACCAGACGTGTTGGGTAGGAAATGGTCGAGTTGGCCACTACCTATGCCCCCTCACCCTAGTTGGTTAGCTAATTCCTGACTATTGGGTGCTACCACTGGCTGACTAGCAAAAAGCTAGTGCCCAATGGTCTATGGTCATAGCCACTAGATTGTACTAGCTAGGACGACCCATCAACCAATGCCTAGTGACCATTAGGTATCAAGCAAGGGGCCATGGGCATTAAATTTGTCATACAGAGTTTGTTTTTAAAATTGAAATTTAATTTTTAAAAATTTAATTATTAAATATAAATTGTCTTGCATTGTAAATGAAAATGAATAAAAATCAACTCAATAAAAACACATCTTTTTCATGATTTTGATTTCATAATAATATCACAAATAATAATAAATTAAAAAACTAAGTAAAAAGAATGACAATCAACAATAGTCAACAATGGTAACATGTGAGTCTTAAGGCATGTATGAGGCACACATGGACGTTGGGTGCTAATACAACCCAAAAGCCCACTTTTCTCAGCCAGGCATGTTGGGTAGGACAAGATCGGATTGGCCACTACCTATGCCCCCTCACCCTAGTTGGTTGGTTGGCCGGTCCTTGGCTGTTGGGTGCTAACACTGGCTGACTAGCAGCCAGCTAATTCCCAGTGGCCTATGGTCCCAACCATTTGATTGTACTAGCTAGTGTCTTAAGGCGTGCCTAAGGCACTCATGGCTGTTGGCTGCTAACATGGCCCAAAGGCCCACTTTTCCCAACCAAATATGTTGGGTAGTACAAGGTCAGGTTGGCCACAACCTATGCCACTTCACCTAGGTTGGTTGGCTGGTTCCTGGTACTAACACTGGCTGACTAGCAGCCAGCCATTGCCCAATGAACTATGGACACAGCCACTAAATTATACTAGCTAGGCCAACCCATCAACTAGTGCCTAATGGCCACTGGGCGTTAGGCCAGTGGCCATAGACACTAACTTTGTCATATAGAGTTTTTTTTTTTAAATATTTTTTATTTTTAATAATTTAAATATTAAAAATAAACTATATTATATTGTTAATGAAAATGAATGAGTCAACTCAAAAAATATATATCTATTTCGTGATTTTGATTTTGATCTTATCACAATATCACAGATAATAATAAATTAGAAAATTAAGTAAAAAACACAATAATCAACAGTAGTCAGCAATAATAACACGTGTGTCTTGTAATATCCAAGATAAGTTTGTATGGTTCGGATTGTCACATCACAAGTTTTTGTCAAAACCTCGATACCCTCGATGTCATATGAGTCATCATCCACTAGTAATTTTTTCACTTGATCCTAACGACTAATTAATGAATCCTCGCAGTCTTTTAAGCATGAGAATTTTTTTTATGATATATGGTCACAATATCAATCTCTTATCTGAAATAATATAAATAATCACAAAAAAATAAACTCAATAATATGAAAGATACCAAAAAGATAAGTAAATCACGTATAATCTTAGATAATATGAGATAGATGAATTTGTATAATTTTTAGTAATTTTTTGAAGAAAGGAGAAAGATAATGCATCTCTTCGGGTTTAATTTGTGTGGTGGGAGGGGGACGGCATTTAAAGTGATTGCCTCCCATCAGGAGTGCTTGAAGTAATTCATGCCTTTTTGTCTTTCACAAATGGGCATGCCTCCCCCCTAGCGAGGCACTATGGCAAGGGCATTTTGGTGCTTGCACTTATTGAGTGCCTAAGGCATTCCTGCTCTTAAGGCATGACTAAGGAGTGCCTGGCTGCTGGGTGCTAACATGGCCCAAAGGCCCATTTTTCTCAACCTGGTGTGTTGGGTAGGCCACTACCTCTACCCCCTCACTCTAGCTAGTTAGCTGGCTCCTGGCTACTGGATGCTAACACTAGCTTATTGGTAGCTAGCTAGTGCCCAATGGCTTGTGGCCACTGCCACTAAACTGTACTGGCCATGCTGACCCATCTGTCAATGCCTAGTAACCACTAGGCATAAAGCGGGAAGCCGTAGGCATTAACTTTGTCAAATAATGTTAGTTTTTAAAATAGAATTTTAATTTTTAAAATAAAAATAAATAAAAATCATAACTCAATAAAAAATTGATCTATTTCATGTTTTTGATTTCATCATGATATCACAAATAATAATAAATTAGAAAACTAAGTAAAAATCATGACAATCAATAGTAATTAGCAATAATAACATATCAGTCTTCTAATATCCACAGTAAATTTGTATGGTTCAGATCATCACATCTCAAACTTATAGTCAAACCTCGATATCATTGATGTTGTGTGAGTCATCATTCACTAGCAATTATTTCACTTAATCCTAAAAACTTAGTTCTAGATCCTATTAGTCTTTTAAGCATAAGAATACTTTTATCATATTGATGTCGTTGAATATCAAGTGTAGATAGCCAACACTGGAATTCAACATGAACTATGTATAATACAAATGGAGTCTAACATTCATATGAAATTTTTTCTTTTTTAAGCCTACTTACGAACATAAAATGTAAAAATCTTATTGACTGCTAGGTATCTTAATATATTTAACTTTTAGTCAATTTTTTAAATTTTCAAATATGAATAAAACAATTTTTATTCATACTTACACTATTAGATTAATTATATGATACATATACCTAACATAATAAATATCATCTAATGATACATCTCTAAAAATTCTCACAAACATATTAATCACAACACTTATATTCGAAACATTACCAAATATAATACTAAAAATTTTATTTTGAATATCATATTCTCTAAAGATCTTTGAAAAACACTCATATATAGAGAGTCATAATGAGGATAAACAATCACATGAAAATTACTTTTTTTTATTTAATTTTCTACTTAAAATCAATATAGTGGGTGATAACTTATGTGAATACATCATCACAACAAAAATCACTTCATTGTTTTTTAAGTTCATTAATTATTAATTAATATGTTGATCCTACTAATTTACCTAGAAATTCTATGATAAATAAATTAAAAGTAAGTTTGCATAATATGAATTTTATCAAGTCTTTCCTTCCAAACTCATTGTCATAAATGAAGTCAAAAAACCTTAAGTTGATACAATTTCAAAATTTCACCCGTCAATTAAGTTTGTCTGAGATCTAATGCACCATATTTTTTAGTGTATTAATTGGCATATCTTTTATAGTGGTCAATGCCACCAACAGCCCCTCCTACATAAATATATCTTTCATTATATATATATATTATATCAAATCTTCTTCGATATCTCTAAATTTTTTTTTTAATTATGTTAAAATGTGTGTATACTACTTTTGCTTATTTTTTAGTTTTTTAGTCACATGACTCAATGTCATAAAAGAAAACTTAGTTACGATCTGAAACATTTCTATCAAGTTACACCTATTATCTATATATAAGTCTAATTCATTTTTATAATATTTATTATTTTGTTATTTTTTAATTTAAGAGACTAAAGCACGAGAAGAAGAATAGTATTTTTCTAATCCTTTACTTTTTTTGTTAATTTATTTATTTATATAAAAATTATTAAATATATTATATGCAATATAATATGTATCTTTATTTTATGTGGGCAGCATGTATTTTTTTACCTCTACATCATATTCTCATGCTTCGATGTCATAGCTCATCATAAAAAAAACTCTGACATTCTGGTAAATTAAAATTATATCAAAAAAAATTTATGGGCACAAACAGGATACTATGATTCTTTTATAATTTAAAAGAAGAGCCAGAAGAAGAGGGGAGAGAAGACGTAATTACAAATAAATTATGAAAAATAAAATATATCAAAATATTATTTATAGATAAAATAACATTATATCTATATATAATATTTTATCCATTTAACAACCATATATTGAATTTGTCCCATTAAACCATTGGATTCATATGTAATCCAATGGATAAAATAATTAGATTTTTTTTATTTTGGCCAATAGCACAGCAACTAGTGTTTTCCAATCAGCAAATAGCAACCATTTTAAAATGAATGCTTTTTACAGATGTGGTCATGCCACATTTCATGTCAATGTGCCTGCCTCACGGGCCATACCTGATATGACATGAGGCTCGTGTGTTCCCCCAAAAGTAGTGCCATTGGCTAGCACGAATGAGGCCTAGATATTATTTTGAACCATGCCATGTCAAACCTGATATGTCTAAATTGAGTCATGTCATGGGTCGTGCTCAAGCCACCCACCACACTTAACACCCCTAATTTTATTGTATAAAATTGCATAAGTACCTAATCAAATCAAACTAGAATATAGGATACAAAATATTAGTAAGCTTTTATAGCTGATACGTCTCATATTATATAATCAAAATATTCTTAAGAAAATAATATTGTATTCTCAATTTAACTAGTGATAAATAATCAAGCTGGGAATGCGTAAGTAATAAATTCAAAATACTCATATATATAAATAGAGATCTTATTGTTAAAGAAAGAATATATAATTCAACCTACTTAATCTCAAATAGAATCTTCCTCAGAGTCTGCCAATTATTCAAATAAATAATAATAGAAATAAAAATAAAGCTATAATTTAATTATCTAAAAAGATAACTCACATAAATTAAATTAATAGGACGATCAAAAATAAATATGATTCAAAAAAGTAATAAAGATTAAAGCTGAATAATAGCATAATCAAGAAACTTTTAAATATTTTTCAATTGGTAATAATAATATTTTCAAAATAATAAAATAATATAAAAAATAAAATATAATAACCAATGATATAAATATTTACTCTTGTGTTGATAATCAATAAATATGAAATGAGAGTAGAAATAAAATAATCATTGATACTTATAAGAAAAGAATAATTTATTATTATCTTAGAGAAAAATATTGTATCCTCATTCTTATATGTGTTGTGATGAATTGACTCTATGAAGACTCCTAGATAGCTCTGACTAAAAGTCTATCTCTCTCACTACAACATAATACTATCGATCTATTCTCTAAAAATAATATATAATAATTATTTTTAATATGACTAATCTTCCAATAATGAATTCACTAAACTAAGACTTTCTTCTATCTACCTCTACTGTGATAATCCAGACAATATCACAAAATTGTGATTTCTCAAAAAAATACAAAAGTAACTATACTTAATTCTTTTCTCCTTTTTTTATAGAACTACAAAAACACTAATTAGGATTTCTGCACAAAATTACCATCTTCCATTACCACTCACCACCATATGTTGTTGTGCACCGTTAGGGTTTCTTGATAAAAACCCATTGCACTTTGCATGCCTCCACCATGCATTATGCCTCTATCATGCATTATGCCTCCACTACCACTTGTCTAGCATTGTGTGCCCCTTGTCGTACATTCTACACACTTTTTGTCGCACACTATGCGTGCCTGCTGCCCTTATGTGAGCACTTGTTGGCCTTACTGTGCTCATTTTTTTTGTTAGAGATAAGTGTAAGTGCCCTTCTATAATTTGTAATCCCTAAATCACCTATATATCTGTCTTTAATACCATGTTGACAATTAAAATGTAGAAAAAAAAATTAAACATTCAATATCAAATATGTCATGCATATCATTGGGTTCGGTGATCCCATCAAATAACATGAAGTAAAAAGAAAAAAAAGGGTAACTAAAATCACAACAGAACTCAACCCCTAATTATGCATCCATTTAACTCCAAACGAAAAATTAAACATCTAAGGTGAAGATTTTGTTGATTATCTGACCTTCAACTATATAGCATCGACTGTCTGTCATATAACACTTGGAGCACCAATTTGTACCGAAAATTCACTTTTTTTATCGAATAATAGGAGTAAAACTAGAGTGAGGCAAGATGTTCAAATTAGTTTTCAGAGTAAAGCAGTGTGAGTCAGGGTGTTCAAATTAGTTTATACTCTGCTTTACTTTAGCCATATATGATGAAGTTCAGGTGAGCTTTGCACCTAACATTACTTCAGCCAAATGCCATGGTCAGGTTCAGGTGAGCTTTTCACCCAACATGACTATGTCATGTTGAGGTTCAGGTGAGTTTAAACCTAGATTTAAAAATAATAAAAAAAATGCGATATGACTTTTTTATACCAAACTTGAAAATATTTACAAAAGAAAAAATGCATGTCTTTAGATATTTAAAAACATTAAACCAAATAAAAAATATATTTACATATTAATGCATTTAAAATGTCAAATATGAAAATACCCCACATGTACAGTAATTTTTAAAAATCAATTATATATTTAGATTAAATATATAAGCCTGTACAATAATTTTAAATTTCAAAAATATAGTTAGATTATATGTATATATATAAGTTAATGTACAAAAGTTTTCTAAAACATATATACACACACACATACACACACACACACACACACTTATATTTATATAATTATATCCATGAATATTTTTGAAAACTTATATATATAAATCTACATATATAAATAATAGCGAAAACTAATATATATATAAATATGTGTGTGTGTGTGTGTGTGTGTTATTTTGGAAAGGTATGTCATGGTCTATATAAGAAATTATAACTAACCCAAATAGCTAAAAAAAATACTAGCTAAATGCATATATTTTGAAAAAAAAAATATTTAAAGAATTATCGATTTTAATTGTATATAAACTAATAAAAAGATAAATTTAGATAATTATGTAGTGACAGATTTAAATTAGCTGGAGAAAATCTGTCGGTAATAATTTTCTAGAGAAATTCCGTCGCTAAATTCTACGTTTTTCTTTAGGCAGAAATTACGAAAATTCAGTTGCAACTTATATCGGGATATAAATAGCTAGGAAAAATTCGTCTCTAATAATTAGCTAGGGAAATTCCGTCACTAAATCCATCGCAAAATTAATGATTTTAATTTCAGTGAAATTCCATTGCTAAATCGGTCACTAATTTATGGATTTTATTAGTTAGAGATATTCGCTTGCTAAATCCATAGTTAAAATATGGATTTTATTAGTTAGTGAAAATTCGTCACTAAATTCGTCGCTAAATCAATGATTTTATTAGTAAAGTAAAATCCGTCGCTAAATCAATAATTTTATTATTAAAGAAAAATCCGTCGCTAAATCAAGGAATTTATTAGCAAAGGAAAATTCATCTCTAAATCCGTCGCTAAATCAAGAATTTTATTAGCAAGGGAAAATTCCTCGCTAAATCCATCACTAAATCATTGATTTTATTAACAAGGAAAAATCCATCCCTAATTCCGTCGCTAAATCATGAATTTTATTAGCAAGGGTAACTCTGTCGCTAAATCAATCGCTAAATCCTGGATTATATTAGCGAGGGAAAATCCGTCGATAAATCTATTGCTAAAAATTAGATAGGGAAAGTCCGTCACTAATTTCATGCTTTGATTAGCAAGGGATATTCCATCGTAATATTTGTCGCTAAATTCCCCATTTTTTTGAGGAGAAGTTATTTAAATTTTCAGTTGCTAAATTAGTTGCTAAAATCCCCGCTTTTTTTGAGCAGATTTTACGAAAATTTTCCATCGCTAATCTGTTGCTAAATCTCACGCTTTTTTGAGCAAAATTTTCTAAAAATTTTCTCTCGCTAATCCGTCGCTAATCCATTGTTATTTTTTTTCCAAAAAAAAAGATCATAAACCCCTTACTATTCCCCAGCTAATCCCTTATAATTTAGCTAGGGATTGATCCATATCTAAAATTCCCTAGCAAAATAAATATTTTTTTTGTAGTGAAATAGTTGAGATATTTAATTAATAAAATGATGATATGTCATATTATTGTTAATTCATGACAAATATGTGATAGCCATAGATAGAAATCTAGAATGCTACTTTCTAGAGCATAATAGTGATTTAGTGGGCAAATTTTATGATGAACATCATGTTGGACTAATTGTATGGTGATTAACCTCTGATATATAAACAAAGATAAGGTGCCGCTTTGAGAGATAGCCAAATGATAAAAGTCCTGCATTGATTAAAAGCTAGGATGATCTTTAGGATGATCATTAACTATATGTTTAACTATATATGTATAATTATTTATAAATATTTGTATAATAATATAAATCTCTTTATAACTATATTTTATTATATTTGTAACTATGTAAACTAATTTTATAACTATATCCACAACTATATATAACTATTTTTTTAACTTAATTATAATTTATAACTATATGTATAATTCTATATAACTATATTTCTAACAAAATATACTATATGTTTAATAATATATAACAATTCAATTGTATTTTACTATATAAATATTTGTATAACTATGTAATACTCTATATAATTATATATAACTATATTTGTAAATATGTATATAGATATGTATTCATATAATTAATGTATTTATTTGTTTATAACCTTTTATACATTTTTATATAACTACTTATAACTACTTGTATGAATATATCTATATATAACTATATCTTTAACTATATATAACTCTATTTTTAACTATATATACTATAGGTACAAGAACATATAACTATAAATAAATGTCTTTGACTATATGTATAACTATAAACACATTATACATAAATATATTAAAATTTATAATTAACAACATATATTTACTAAATATTTTTATATATTAGTGTAAAAAAATGTATTTTAGTATATATATACCTATACATAACTATATGTATAAATATAATATATTATAAGAAAAAATATATATACCTACATGTATAAATATAAGTTAAACTATATGTGTATATATATGTATAACTACATGTAATTGTATTTATAATTACAAGTATAACAACATACAACAATATGTTTAATTATGTGTATAACTATATATAATTATTTGTAAAACTAAAAAAAACTTTATATAATTAAATATAACTTTATTTTTAACTATTTATACATATATGTATACATATATGTAAATCTATATATTTGTTTATAACTATGCATATATTTATGTAAAACTAAATATAACTACTCGTATGAATATATATATATATATATATAACTAAATGTTTAACGATATATAATTTTGTATAACTATATATATTATATGTATAATAACAATTAACTATAAATAATTCTATCTTACTATATGTATAACTATAAAAAATTTATACACAACTATATTTAAATATATATTTAACAACATATATTTAATATACATTTTTATATATTAGTATAAAAAATGTATTTTTGTATATCTATACCTATACATAACTATATGTATAAATATATGAAATTATATAAAAATATATATATATATATACATACATGTATAAATATAAGTTTAACTATAGGTGTAACTATATGTATAACTACAAGTAATTGTATTTATAATTTTATATATAAAAACATACAACATAAAGTTTAACTATATGTGTATAACTATATATAAATATTTGTATAACTATAAAAAATTCTATATAAATAAATATAACTTTATTTTTAATTATGCATACATATATGTATAAATGTATGTAAATCTATATAATTATTTAAAACTATACATTTATTAATAACTACTTATAACTACTTGTTTGCATGTATCTATATATAACTATATGTTTAACTATATATAATTATAAATAACTACATATACTATGTGTATACTAACATATAATTATTAATGGGATAATACTAATTTGTTGCACTAACTTGAATAAATGGCAAAAGATATATAATCAACAATATGTAAGCACATTGCATGAGAGTGTCCGTTGGTCAGGATCATATATGGTATAATACAATTATGGTACACTTACCTATTCCCAGCCCTTAGGCCTCAGACTCAGATATGAACTTGTGTATGACAAAAGATGTAATATCTAATAGTTTTGTAAAGAAGAAATTTTTTTTTCTTTTATGTAATTCCTCATTCTAACACTGCATTCTCTGTGAGTCTCTCTCTCCTTCTCTAATTATTTCTGTATCACTCTCTTCCTCTTTTTATTTCTGTGTAACACACTCTCTCTCTTATTTTTTCTCTTGCTCTCCTTTCTTAGTTGTTATATATATATATATATATATATATATATCTCTCTCTCTCTCTCTCTTTCTCCTTCTCTCCTCCCTCTAGCTCTCTCTCTCTTTCCATATCTATCTTTCTCTCTCTCTCTACCTCCCTCCCTCTCTCTCTCTCTCTCTCTCTCTCTTTCTCCTTCTCTCCTCCCTCTAGCTCTCTCTCTCTCCCTCCCTCCCTCTCTCTCTCTCTCTCTCCCTCCCTCCCTCTCTCTCTCTCTCTCCCTTTCACCATTTTTCTCCCCCTCTCTCTACCCCCTTTCTCTCTCTCTCTCTCCCTCTCCCCTTTCTCTCTCATCTTCCCATCTCTCCATTTTTCTACCCCTCTCTCTCCCCACCTTCTCTCTCCCTCTCTCTCTCCCTCTCCCCCTTCAAACTTTAAATGTCTTTCATTTTTGCTTTCCTTTCTTGTACATTATCATATTTTGCTCCCTTTATCTAGTAATACCATGATATCTATTAATCTTTATCATGCTAAAATTACTTTATCTATTCATGTAGATTTTGCAAATGCATTGCCTAGATATTCATGTTATTTAATTTTTAAATATTCATCTGTAAGTGATTTTATTTTATTATTAGTATATTTTGAAGTAATAGAATGTTTAATTCAAAATAATATTTGAGCATTGTTTTTTGTAAATATAACAGGGAAAAATGAGTTCATATCATAAGTGGATGTACTAAAGGTTTATTAATAGAATTTTGAATAAAGATTTTTTGAGTGGCTTAAAACTTTCATCAATTTTGCATGTAGTCAATCGAGATGGATGGATGGAGAAAAAATTAAGTGTCCATGTAATCATCACAATTGTCAGAATATCCCTTTTTGCGATGTAAACACTATAAGTTACCATTTGGCTAAGTATGGCTTTGTGCCGAATTTTTTTGATTGGATTTATAATGGGGAAAGTACAATGGCTCTGAACAATTGACCAAAATGAGAGTATTGAATCATTTGCCTGTGGTGAAGAAGCATCAAACACATACCATAGAATGATCATGGAAGCTGCTAGTGCTGACTTCAATAAGGATTACATGGATGAACCACCTAAGCCTGAAGCTTATAAATTTTATGAAATGCTTAAAGGTGAAGATAAAGAGTTGTAGCCTAGTTGTAAAACACATTTTCAATTGTTACTTTGGCTCGACTTATGAGCATTAAGTCAGAAAATCATATGTTTGAGAAATTATTTGATCAAGTGTCAAAATTGATGGAGATTGTCCCAGATAATAATTTGAGCACTAATAACTTTTACAACACTAAGAAGTTACTACGAGGAATGGGTCTACCAGTGGAAAAAATTGATTGTTATTTCAATGGATATATTTTATATTGGGGTGGTGATAGTGATTTATTAGCTGTAAGTTTTGTGATCATCCTTGATTTAAGAAGGCATTTCCTGTTGTAGATACGCGACAAAAATTGAAAGTTACATTTAAAAAGATATATTATTTTTTATTAATTCCTCGATTACTCATACTATATGCATCAAATGATATAGCAATGATATGAGGTGACATTCTAAGTATGAGGTTGAAGAAGAGATAATGCATCATCCATCAGATTCACTTGCTTGGAAGCATTTTAATTATATACATCAAGATTTTGCAGCTGAAAGTCGAAATATGAGATTGGATCTCTTCATAGATGGATTTCAACCATTTGAGCAATCTGGACAATAGTATTCAACATGAACAGTGATAGTGGCTCATTATAACTTGCCTCTATGGTTGTGTTTGAATGAGCAATATATGTTTTTGTCAAAAGTGGTTCCAGGGCAAAAAAACCGAAAGACATGCTGGATGTTTTCTTACAGCCTCTTATAGTAGAATTAAATAATTTGTGGGATGTTGGTGTGAATACATATGATATCTTAAAGAAGCATCATTATGTGGGTGGCCCTTATGTGGATAGTAAGTGATATTTTTGCATATTCAATGTTGTCTGGCTGGTGTATTGCAGGATGATTCGCATGCCCAGATTGCATAAAGAATTATGATGCATTTACCCTCAAATTTAGTCCTAAATAGTCATGGTTTGATAACCATCGTAAGTTTCTACATACGAATCATCCATTTCAAAGAAAGAGAATTGCATTTTAAAAAAAATTAAACTGTTATGATAGTTGCACCCACAGTTCATTCAGGTGATGATATTATGACAGAGATTTAGAGTTTGTGTTTGAAGAAGGAAACTAAAAAGGATGCTACTGGAAGTATTGGACCAATATGAAGAATATTTGGCTATAGTAAACGTAGTATATTTTGGGACTTTCCCTATTGGAATTCCTATATGATTCATCATAACTTAGATGTAATGCATATTGAAAAAAATGTGTTTGATAATATTTTCAACACTGTCCTTAATGTAGATGGAAAAATAAAAGACACTTTAAAATCAAGATAAGAGCTGAATGATTAATGTCGGCATTCTGAATTTAAACTAAATGAGGCAACAAAAAAATTTCCTAAAGCTCTCTACACACTTGATAAGAAGGCAAGATAGATATTGTGTAAATCGGTTAAATATTTGAATTTCTCTGATGGATATGTGTCAAATATGGGTAAATGCGTATATATACAAATTTGAATGAAAAGTCATGATGATCATGTATTTATATAGATATTAATACCTATTGCATTCCGTGAATTACATCCCTTAAGTGTTTGGAAGGTCCTTATAGAACTTATTATGTTTTTTAAACAGCTAACTGCAACAATAATCAAATTAGATAACATGGTAAGGTTGGAGAATGACATTCCACTTATTATTAGTAAGCTTGAGCGGATATTCCCACCGAGTTTTTTTGACTCAATGGAGCATTTGCTGGTCCATTTGGCATATGAAGCAAGGATAGGAGGGGAAGTGCAATATAAGTAGATGTATTCTGAAGATAGGTAAATACATATAATTTGCTGTGTTTTATTATTTCATATGTAAAGTAATATTATAATTTAATATAATTGAAACCTAACATTGTGGTTGTAGGTATCTTCGTAAGTTGAGATTGAATGTTAAATACAAGACAAAAGTTGAAGGTTCAATTAGTAATGCATATTTAGTAGAAGAAGCATCATCATTTTGTCCTTATTATTTTGAAGATCATGTCAATACAAATAATAAAAATGTGCCTCGGAATGATGAAGGTCATGTGATGGTAGAAGATGATTTTGTGGACAAACTATCTATCTTCAAGCACCCTGGAAGAACATTTGGAAGAGCAAAAAAAAGATGTATGATAGATGAAGAGTACAAAGCAACCCAGAGCTATGTTTTACTTAATTGTGTAAAGGTTGCACCATATATTGAGTATTTATACCTAAAATGGTTGCAAATTTAATCATATTTTAATTTTATCTTTAATAGGAATTATTAAAAATTGATATACATTTTCTATTTCTTTTTATATTTGTGCATTATTTATGTTGAGTAATTAAAATATAGGCAACCAGCAATTTCCGGCAATTATGTCGATTATATGGTAGAAACTGAATTTGCGAATTGGTTCAAAAATTATGCTAGAATTATTAAGTTTTAAATTTTTGAATTATTTAATTTATTAGTATCTTTTATTTGTTAATATCATTTTTTAAATTTATATCACAAGCAATTGATCTTTCAAATGGAGATTCAAATATTTTTATTCAGAATCTAAGTAAAAGCCAGTTTAGATATGTGACAACCTATCTTTGGTATTTTATCAATGGATATAAATTTAACACAATCGAGAATGATTCTTCTGAAACAACAATGAATATTGGTGTATGCATTAAAGGCTCAGGTTATAGTGTAGATGATATTAATTATCATGGTCAACTCAAATAAGTTATTGAGTTAGAGTATCCTGGACTTGAAAATAATAGGATTGTATTATTAAAGTGTGAGTTGTTAAATCCTACATGAAATGTAAGAACAAAGATTCATTCGGATTATAAGTTAGTAGATGTTAACCAAAAATGAAGATATAATAGATATGAGCCATTTATTATGGTTGTTCAAGCCACTCAAGTATATTATTATACATATCCGAGTTTATCTCGTGATAAGAGTGATTGGTGCGTGATTTACAAAATCAAAGCTCGATCAAATTTTGAAGTACCAACATCACAACAAAGAAGTGCAAACTTAGATATTGAACTGGTATTCCAGGAAGATGACATAAATAATATTTAGCTTGTACATATAGATGAAGATCAAGAAAATTTATTTTACTCAAATAGTGGCCTAATAGAAATTAAAGATGATCAATTTCTATCTGAAGATGATTTTGAACTTCAATCGAATCAGAGAAAATATCAGAAGATCCATTAGAGGATGTCAATGATGCCGATAATTTACCTATTATAATTGTATTATAATATTAAACTATCAAAGAGGTTCTATATTTTGTTGAAATCTATCGGTGTGTTTTATTCTAAAATGCATGCTTGTTCATCATATCTGTATTATTTGTTCTATATTTTATTTTGTACAGTAGATGGCGCATAAAAGACATGGCCATGGTGGAGTTGGATGTGGATGCAAAAATGAACCAAATTCATCTAGTATGGTACATCATGTTGCAGAATCAGTACAATCTCATATCCACCATATCCAGACTTCAACATCACAATGACCATCTCCATTTCTATCAGCATCACCATCATTGAGACCTCTACTATTGCCTTTATCAGATATAAGCCCACTATCCATTATGCTTTATGCACCCACTTTTGATCCATCTCTATCTCCTACACCACATTTTAGATCGATAGTTTCCCCATTTACAAAACCAATGACATCATCAAATGAGGTGCCTTCCTCTACATTCAGTCTAAGTTAGTAATTGGGATTATGGATGGGAGGTAAAAAAATGTAAATATGACTTGAAAAAAAAAATCTGATGTTACTGTCAGTAGCTTTTTTTTAATATATAGTTATGATTTACTTGTTTTCAATGTTATTTATTTATTTGTATAGTTTTATTCTATCTCACAAGTATTTGATTATAATTATAACGTCTTTCAAGAAAATGGCTGATTCTAAAATATTCTCCTGAAAGAAAGTTGCCGAATCAACAAAAGAGTCTTATTTTAATGATAGGTAAAAAATAACAAAACAAAAGCATTGAAAAATAATTATCTAATTACTTAACTATTATGTTGGTTATTTTTCAAGTAGTAAATAATTATGTTCTTGTTAATATAAATTCTTTTGTGCTTTTTTTATATAAAGAATAAGTACACATGGGCACTCAAAAATCGATGTAAAGATAAAGTCATTATGGGAGATCAAAGCTAATCAACGGTATTTTAATTTTGTCCATAAATTAAATAATATGAACGAAATGCCTGATTTTATATCCATTGATGACTGGCCCGAGTGGCTTAAGTAATGGGAGGAGCCATATGTGAAAAAAAAAATCAGATATTATAAGCAAAAATCGACGAAGTGAGGTATCTGGACTAGGTAGAGGAAACTATCGACACACAGGATGGTTGAAGTCGAGCATTGAGCACGCTCAAGATTTGGTACAATTTTAAAATTATAAACATTTATATATTTAGTGGTTGTCCTAATAGTCTAATACATCAAATATATGCAATGTTTTATTAATTTTGTTAAATTTTTTGATCATTTGTTATTTTATGACTTAATAACTACATATTTTAGGCTGGATAATTGGGTTGAGATCCCAATTTTAGAGATTTCTAAGAAGATGCATGTGAAGAAAGTGGATGGTCAGTTTGTTGACAATAAGACTCTGATGATTGTGTAAGAATCTATTGTATTTATAAAATTTTATAATACTACAATACATTTTGAAAGTTATTTTGAATGCAAAATAATTATTTTATTTTTTGTATATATATAATAGTATTTTTCACTATTTTATCTCAGGAACTTTTGAAGGAACGTGTGACAACTACTTCTCAACATGTTAAGGGTTCTATGGATCTTCAACCAATTGACTATGATCCTATTTATTTGGAGACCATTAGAAGTAGTGAGCGTATGAAATTGGCTCGAAGGGAGTGGCATTTTGTTGTAGTAGTTGTGCTTTTAATTCATCTGTCTCAATAATAGTGGATGAGGCGATCTAACAAGCAATGGAAACAAATGAATGTATTGTAGTTATGGATACCGAAATGAAAAAGAAGGATGAGCAGATATCTCATTTGAAGGAAGAAATATATAAAAATAAAGAACACAAAGATGAGAAATATACTAATTTGAAAGAATACATACATGAAATGAAAGAAGAAACGGAGGAGCTGATTATTTATTTGATGGAAGAAATGCAAGAAATGAATGATGAGATGAAAGAAATTAAGAAAGTAATACAATAGCATATGTCCTATGTGGAGTCACAATTAGCAGCATTGACTCAAAAGATAACATTATGAGATCCAGCTATGAAACCTCACAGGAAAAGCTAGCACAAAAATCCCTACTAATTATGAGGATGGTTTCGTATGAAAATTATTTCTGAACTGTTATTGATTTTTTTCAATGTGTAGCAAAACTTGATGTGATTTTTTTCTAGGTTTCAATTTTTTTTATTCTGATTTTGTACTTTGCTTTGCTGATTAACCTAATTATGAATCTTTGTAGGACACATGATGTGGGATGCATGAAAAAATTTTGATTCAAAGCATTCATAGATTGCCACGGTGCTTCAATTACATGGGTTCCACATTTATAGATTTCAGCTTGATCAAAAGGAGGCCTAGCTTTTATTATCTTCATTATTCCTAAAAAAATTTATTTTTCCACTCTCTTTCTCTCTAAACATCATTGCTGGATATCTTTTAGATTTTTGTTAAAGTTATATGACTATCAATTTTAATTTGTGTTTGTTCATATCTATAATAACTATTTTTATATATCTGTGAATATGTTTGTTGTCCCTAAATTTTTTCTGCATAGTTTTAGCCTATTATAAGTATGTAAAAGGCTTGGTTGGTCCTTCATGGTGATGGGAACAACACCTTAGCTTATTAAGCTATGAGATGAAACAAAAATTAATTCCACGCAAACGTAGGTTTGTTCTTGACACTCTTATTTTGTGCAGATCTACGTCATCGTAGTTTAGATCTACAACTGCTTGTTATTGGTTATTGGTTTGTAAATGTAGTATGTTATGCGCCATGTGCAGGTGTAATAATGTCCTTTATCTGCGTGAAGTACCAGAGGAAAAAGAACTAGAAATGCTAACCATGCTTGAGAGACCTATATGTGTGTTTTAAAGTCCTATATTATTTTATTCTATTGTCTTTGATGATATGTCTATTTGCATGAAAGTACAAGTATGTGTGTCATCTAAGGCTATGTGATTATACATACGTACATATAATACTGTAGTATATACATACATATATACTTGGTATAAATTACATATATACTGAGTATATATCTAAATATATTGAGTATATAAGTATGCATATACCGAGTACATATGTTCGTATATACTGAGTATATTTGTACATGTATACCCAGTACATCCATAAATATATACTGTAGTATATACTTATGTATATATTTGGTATATAGGTATGTTTATCTTGTAGTCTATACGTAAGTATATACTCGATATATACGTAAGTATATACTCAGTATATACATACTTTTATTCTATAGTATATACGTACATATATATCGAGTATATATATAATTGGGTGCATATATTTATTTGTAGACATGTATATATTGTCATACATACACACCCATTTACATACAGACACACTTTTGAATATATTTTTGCTAGGGCTGGTCTGATCATCATTGTGCATTACTTACTGATGCAGGTAATAAAAGCCATGGTTTATAGACTTTCCCTAAAGCTCTGGCATTAAGATATTTCAAGTCAAGTCCCACGAGGCAGATAGAGGTTGGTCTTAAAAATCTTGGTAATTGTGTTGATATGCAATTATCACATAGTACAAAGCGAATGTATGAGATACTTTAGACCTTTATTGTGACAACAATGAGGCTATTGCATAGGCTAAGGAAACTAGATCTCATCAATGATCCAAACACATACCCCGGAGGTTCCATCTCATTTGAGAAATTATTAATAGAGGAGATATAAAGATATGCGTAGTACCTACAGATGACAACATAACAGACCCATTGACAAAGGCTTTAGCATAGAGGTAGCATTATGGTCACACTTGGTCACTAGGTATCAGATACTTTAGTGATTAGCTTTAGTTCTAGTGAGAGATTGTTAGAGTATACCCTAAAAGTCAATCATTAGATGATTTGTTGGGATTTTTGTATCATATCATTTATGTAAAAAGGCATTATTTTAAGATTATTATATTTATTTAGATCTGTGCAAATATTAGATGAATATAATAATGTTCTAGGATGATATATTCTATGGAATACTACTCTAAATTATCCCTAGTCAAGATTTAATATTTAAGGGCAATATTAATACATTAAACCTAGCATCTAGGTTTACTATTTTGAGATAATAAGTTTTCACATAAATATATGTTGGATAACATATATTGAACTGACCCACTATGAGAATGTTGCATGGATTGTTATATAAATGTCATACACATTATCATAATGATTATTAGTATGAATTATCCTTTGACCTGAAGTCACTATGGTTCCCTACATAAGGAGTTGTAAACTTTAGATTCAGCAAATACCACCTGTAACAAGGATGGTTATAAAGTTATTTACCATGTATACAATAAATTGTGCAGAGGAATGTGATTGATGTATATGGAATTTGTCACTTCTATATAACAGAAGTGATATAAGTTGGCCCCGTTATTGAGAGGGCAATTAAAATGCACAACCATGCTCAAATAAGCCAATATGAGATATTGAGCTTATTTATTAAAGTTAGTATACTTAAAGATCAAAAAATATATAGATTGATGTGAGAATGACATGATCCATGCCTCATAAATCAATCTAGATAAAATGGACAAACGGACTAAGTCGTACAATAAAATAAGTTACAAAATTAGGTTAAGTTGAATCTATTATATTTTTGTCACTTTGGTAGCAATGATGCATTGCTAAATGATGCTCATTGCTTGTTTCTTTAAAATGATATTTAAAGTTACTACCAATGTTATGAGAACCTATTAGGTAACACACATAAAAACATATAGATATTTGGAATTTGTTTTATTTTAGTTAATCTAAAATAAATTAGGCCTAATCTTAAGTCTGAAATTCATTTCATATATTAAGCTAATTAGAATAAAGAATTTGGTCTAATAGTAGATATTTGGACCTTTAAAATGGGCCCAAACTTAAAGCACATATTTCTCTCTTTTAGAAAGGTGTGTTATTTATGACACATCATTCTCATTAATAACACATCCTTTTAAAATTGTATGTGAAAAACATAAAGGTTTCATTAATGACACATCCTTTTATAATAATGTGTGAAAAACCAAAAAGTATCATTATTGACATACACTTTTAGTTAATGATACATCCTTTTACAAAGGTATGTTAAAAATTAAATGGTTATATAAAATGAGAGAGATAAAAAACATATATATATATATATATATATATAATGAAGATATGTTTGTGTCGATACTGCTAGAGGCACTGACACTTGACTATGCTAAGATATGGCCAAACCATTTGCAATCAAAAATTAAATTTTGTGCTACAATGGGTAACATCAATGTCCAACAATTAATTGTATTCACTTGGATCATTGGTGGGTTCCTAGTCCGTTACGAAATTCTGATATGAAATTTATGGGAACCCCAACAAGATAGATGGATAGATATATTGATATATGTTAGAGTTTGCCCTAAAAGTCAATCATTAAATTATTCTTTTGGGATTTTTGTATCAAATCTTACATGTATAATGATATTATTTTATGATCATTAAATTTATTTAGATCTATGCAAATATTAGATGAAAAAAATAATGCCTTAGAGTGATATATTCTAGGAATACTATTCTAAATTATCACTAGTCAAGTATTAATAATCAAGGAAAATATTAATACATTAAGATTAGCATGTAGGGTAACTAATATGGATATTTAGTTAAAACTTGAGTATATGTTGGAGGACATATACTGAACTGACCCGCTAAGAGAATGTTGGATGGATTGTTATATAAGTGTCATACATATTCTCATAGTGATTATTAGTATGAATTGTCCTTTGACCTGAAGTCACTATGGTTCCCTACATAAGGTGTTGTAAAGTTTATATTCAATAAATGCTACATGTAACAAAGATAGTTATAAAGTTGTCTACTAGGTATACAATAAATTGTGCAAAGGGATGTGATTGATGTAGATGGAATTTGTCCCTTCTATATAATGGAAGTGATATCAGTTGGCCCATAATTGAGTATGACTACTAAAATACATGGCAATGCTGAAATAAGTAAATATGAGATATTAAACATATTTGTTTAAGTTAGTCTACTCAAAGATCAAGAAACATATAGATTGACGTGAGGATGACATGATCAATGTCTCATAAATCAATCTAGATATCAAGGACAAAAAGACTAAGTCATCAAATAAAATAGGTCATGAAATTAGGTTAAGTTGAAAATATTATATTTTCAACACTTGGGTAATAATCATATATTGCAAAATGCCCCTCATTTCTTGTTCCTTTAAAATGAGATTTTAAACTAGCTGCCAACATTATGAGAAGCTAATGTGTCACACACATAAAAATGTATATATTATGTGAGTTTGTTTTATTTTAGTTAGACAAAAATATACTATGCCTCATTTAAGTCTGAAATTTCTTTCAGACCTTAAGCTAATTAGACTAAAGAATTTAGTCCAATAGTATATGTTTGGACCTTTAAAACTGGCCCAAACTTAAATCCCATGTTTCACTATTTTAGAAAGGTGTGTTATTAATAACACATCATTTTCATCAATGACATCCTTTTCATTAATGACACATCCTTTTATAAAGGTGTGTGAAATACTAAAGGTTTCTTTAATGACACATCTTTTTAAAAATGTTGTGTGAAAAATCAAAATCTTTCATTAATGACACATCCTATTAATAAAATGTGTGAAAAACCAAAATATTATATAAAATAGGAGAGATATAAAATGAAAAATTATAAATAATGAAAATATATTTGTGTGGATATCGCTACAAGCATGGACACTTGATTGTGCTAGGATTCAATAAGTTGATCAAAATCAAATTTTAAGTTTGTGCTACAGTAGGTAATATCCTTGTCCAATATTTAATTATATTCACTTGGATCATTAGTGGGTTTCAAGTTCATTGTTAAATTCTGATATAAAATTTACCAGAACCACAACAAGATAGATAGATAAATTGATGGATAGGTAGATGCATAGATAGATTGATAGATAGGAAAATGGACATATGGATAGATCAACATATGGATAGATTGATAGATGGATAGATGGACAAATGGACACATGGACAGATGGATAGATGGACAGATTTCCAGATGGACATATAAACATATTTATAGATGGGAAAATGGGCAGATGGGAAGATAGACAAATGGATAGATAGATAGATAGATAGATTGATAAATGGATAGAAGGATAGATAGACAGATGGATAGATGGATAGATGAACAATTGGATAGATGGATAGATAGAAAAAAAGACAAATGGATAGATGAATAGATAAAAAGATGGATATATAGAAAAACAGACAGATAGATAGATATATAGATAGATAAAGAAATAGATAGATTAACATATAGACATATAGATAGATATACAACCAGATAAATAGATAGATATACAGATAAACATATAAACATATAAATAGATAGACAGATAATAGGTAGACATGTAGAGAGGTAAATAGATAGACAAATAGATAGATACTAGATAGATAGATAGTAGATAGACAGGTAGACAAATAGACAAGTAGATAGATAAGTAGACAGATAGTAATTAAGAATAGTGATTTATATTTTTGAACTAAATATGTACAGAAAGTTTTTTATCTAAAGTAGCAAGGGAAAATCCCTAGCTATTTTTATTCCAAAATTATTTTTATTCCAAAGCTATATTCACAAGTTTACTTTTATACAAAAAATTTGATTACATATTTTTAAATTTTTATATTAAATTGAATAAAAACATATACTATAAACTATTATTTATAATTAACAAAAAGTAAAAGTAGTTAATAATTTGTTCTGATACAATAGTTAATAAATTATTCTGATACAATAGGTATATAATCATTTAAAACTAAATAATTATCCTCATCATTCATTGATGTATTTGTGCTCGACTCTCTGGCATTAATACTCTGCTGGAACTCTGTGTGCTATATGTCTCATCAAGGCCACTAACTGTGACTCCATATAGGTCATATGCTATTGCATTACATTCTTTATTTCTTTCATCTCATCATTCAGTTCTTTGATTTCTTCCATTTCTTCCTTCAAAAGTGTTATCTGAAGATCCAAAGAACCCTCAACGGGCTGAGAAGTAGCTATCATATTTTTCTCGATGAGTTCTTGTGATAAGAGATGAAATAAAAAGCTATGCTAGATATAAATAAATTAAATATAATATTTTTAATTATGCACTTAACTTTTAATATTTACTGTTGTAGTCAAATAGTGATGGAACCACCAAAGCAATGACCACTTTTCTAACAACTATATAGTTTTTTTTGACTTGATTCTACATGAAAAATCACTCTTTTTGATTCATATAAAAAAAAACCCAATGAACACAACCTACATGTTACACACATTCCACCATGGCTACATCAAGCATTAATATTTTATAATCAAATAAAAAATTTACTACATTTATAACATTTAAATAAAATTACAAAATTAATATTTATTACTAAATAATATGATATAATTTTGTATTATAAATTATTTATATATATTAATTTTTCGATTATAATTTAAAAATGTTTATTAAACATTAATTTCATTTTTATTTTTTTTACCTTTCGATAATTTATGTTAAAACATTCATGAAAATATCTTTATATAAGCAAATACATCCAAATATAAATAAATAAAATTATAGCATAAATATCTACCTTTAAATAAAAATTTTAAAACATTTATAATAAATAAACAAAATTAGAAAATAATGTTTCTAACTAAATACCATGATTTCATTATACAACACAAATTATATAATACATATATTACTTTTATTTATTATAACTTTAGAATGTTTATTAAACTTTAATTTCATTTTTATTATTATTTGTCTATCAATATATTATGTTAAAATATCCATGTGACAAGAATATTATGATAATTTCAAAAAGATACGATCAAATTTCATAATAAACATGTGACAAGAACATCACCAATAAGATGGGAAGGATTTTCTTTACCCATACTAAATCCAAAATAAGATGGATCATTCCTTCTTAAAGGTATTATATGATTCTAGAATATTATAGAATATTTAGAATTTTTAGAACCCCCTAGAATTTTTTTTGATATAAGATTGTAACACTTAGAGTGCTCTTGAAATTTGATGTTGAGGGGCTTCTCCATCTAAGAAAATTTTTTGTATGCTTGTATCTATTTGAAGATTTGAGAAAAATCTATAGAATTACTCTCTAAAATTTCTTTCTAAAACTTCTTTCATGTTTGGTTTGATTGTATATTTATTTTATAGGTGACAAAAGTAAACAACTTCAGACACGTGAGGAGAAAAACGTCAACCTCAAGGTCGCATGTAGCTATACTAATGTCTACACTCAATGACACATGCGCACGCACAATGTTATTGAAGCACTGTGATATGTGACGCAAGCACACCTTTGGGACAATACTACACACATCAAAATTGATACAAAACAAAGACATACATTGTTCATTTAGCATTTGAAAGGTATGAGTTCCCTCGGGATTTCTACTGGTTATTCCAAACTGCATTATAATTTACACAACAATCAAGATTAGTAAATTTGAAAACTACTAAAAACTAATGCAATCATACAAGAGTTTACCATCTGGCTATGAGGCAGCCCTTGGGCTAGATGACAATTCAATAGATTTGCTTGGGTCAGTTAGCTCTGACCCAATCTATGCATTACAAAAGATAGCTGCCTAGACTATTGTAGTTGAAGGTGACCTAGTGGCTGACAATTGCATTTGAGGTTGCCCAACCCATGTGAGTAAAAACAAACCCAAAGGCAGCAAAACAAAATATTTAGCCATTTTCATTATTAAAGTTGGGCATATCTATTCCCTACATTAATGGTTGCCTAAATTGCTACTATTGATGTAATGGTGCTACCTTTTTCTGGTGTTTGGATTGTTGTTGTGCCAATAGCTATTGTTGCACAATTTACTGAGGAGAAAAAGCATTCAACATATTTGCTCCAGCCCTAGGAGAAATGGCATATGGCAGAGGGGAACTGTTGTCAAATGAAGATGCACTAGTAGCAATAGAAGGAGATGCAACCCATTTTCCAATAAATGATGCAATAGGAGCTTAATTGAGATCGGCAAGTTACTTACAGGCCAATAATTCATGAAAAAGAAATCCAAACATGTTCAGAGGGTTAAACATATGAACATGATCAGGTGATATTTAACTAACTTTATCTCACAAGCTCTTACTTTGAAACTAATCAAAATTAAAATTTGGTCACAAATTTTTTTTTATATCAATTCTTATTTATCCTCTACACAAAGATGGATTTGGATATGAGAGAAATCTTTCACATTGAACGTAAACATACATATATTATTTCACAAATATATTTATGTATTGCATAATTATATTTTAGTGATATTTATCTTTTATAATTCTACATTCCAATACTACTAGCTACCATAAAGTATAATTAAGAGGAAGAAATCTCCTGTATTAAGATTGCATACTTATGAGTTTTGATTTTTATTTCTTAGGTAAAATAAATTTTAGATATTTTGTTTAATTTTCACATGATGAAATGCACAGAAACCTACATACTTCTTCATCAAAATGTATGTTTGTCCACAAATACCAATTTTCCAATTGGCTCCTCCAAATATATAAGAATCATATAAAAATATTAAACTATCAAATTATGACTAGACTAAATATCACTATTATTATTAGTATAATTAATCATTTTTTATATTCTCTCCGACATACTCATATAGATATAATTCTCAAAATTTTCAGATATATGAACATAGCTCCATGATATAAGATTTAATCTATAAATCAAGAGCATAGGCAAGTAGAGATGCACTTAAATTCTAGCTGGACTCCAGTAATTATAAATAATATATTTTGGCATATTGAAACATGTACTAGTGTATTCACTACTTGATCAAAACATAGACTTAACCACAAGTTTCAGCTCCTCTTCAATTGACTCCTCCAAATATAAAAATATATATATTTTAACATAATTATCTAACAATAATTATACTATATTATTTATGTAGTTAGTATAGTTAGTTATTTCTTAAATTCTCTCAAATAGATTGATATATATTATTATAATCAAGCAACTTGATACTTTACTATCAATCCAATATTTCACGTTAAAATAAAACATATAGAGATTGATTATCACTTCAAATTGAAAAAATTCAAAACAAATCTATAGATACTAGTTTTGAGCCTACCAATAAGAGTTGAAACTCGGGAAAGCATGTGTCCAATTTAGGCTAGTCTAGTTCAGTCCTTGCTATTTATGGGTCAACTTTTGAGTATGTTGTACCACCTACTTTTGTAGCACTTGGGTCAGTCTTCTTGGCCTAGCATAGCCCAAAGCATTCCACCATTTTGGATCATGCCTGGGTAGGCTTTTGTGGATCATGCTATGGATCATGTCGCGAGTCGTGTAAAAGCCAAGAGGACAATTTTTCACAACATTATGCGCACCAAGCAATAGCTTGGAATAAAATATTTAAGTTTAATGTCATTTATAATTTATTTTATCCACTTTTTATTTTAGTCTATATGAGAACACTCGATATAAGTTGTCTCAATAGCACAAATTATGTATATTAAATTGTTGTTTCCAAAATTTAGTAATAAATAAAAATATAATATTTTTTATTTCTCTCTAATTTGCTCTTTTATATCCTCCCCCCTCTCTCTCCTCCCCTGCCCTTTCTTTCTCTCTCTCTATCTCGTCCCTCCTCTCTCTCTCTCTCTCTCTCCTCCCACCCTCTCTCTCTTTCCCAAAACCTTAAATGTAGCAAAATATTAAATTTAAAACATACAATAATTAAAACATTATAAAAGCACTTAAATGAGACTTTTGGAGTATCAATGCCTCATTTTAAAACATTAAATAAACTACCATAAAAACACATAATAATTACAACACTATAAAAATCTACCCAACATCTCCATGAGATAGAAAATATATAATTAAGCATGTCCAATTTTATTTCAAAATGTAAAGAATGGGTGACATGAAATTAGTATTCATGCAACCTTCCCCAAAATTTACAGCAGCTCAAAGTAAATTTTCTTGCTCTTGAATCTTAGTAGTTTGACCCTTATTTAGAGTTGGAACAAATGTTGGCTCTTGTCGATTCGCAAACTGATAGGTTTTTCGGGTATTAGCCGTCACCTTTTCATCACTTTCACAAGCAGCACCAATCATGTTAATTCTGTTCTGTAGAACAAAATATACTAATCCTCATAAGAGTATCTCATTAATAACACACATGTCTAGTGAAAAAACAAACTTGCCTTTAACTTCTAAATTTGATATGATATAGATAAGTTTTTCATTCCATGCAGCAATTGATCTCTCTTGGAGATGTCACTAATTTCCATTTAAGGAAGTAATTTTTTGGATAGCATGACTGGTAATACTATATCAACAAGAACAATCCACAAGGGTAGAAATCATGTGTCATTTAAAATCAAAGGCAACTGCTTGGAATCTTAAACAATCAATTTTCAATTGAAAACCAAATTCAGTCACATAAAGTGTTGTTCACTATAACATTTTTTGCTGTCAAAGAAAGATTTTGAAAACAAAAAAAAAATATTGCCAGAGGATGCACTCTTCTTCACCACAGAGAGTCAAGAAGTTGTATCTGATTTGCTTAAACCCAAGACCAACCATCATTGGGAAAATATATGTGCTTTTTACTTACAAAAAAAAATAGCCATATCATGTAATAACTATCCAATATATGTCTAAAACACAACAAAATGTATGAGACTTAACGGGGGTGTTCCAACCTCGACATGGAAGTAATCAAGATACCTAATATGGCTCGATGATACTCATGGTTATCAAAAATATAAGCAACAAGATGCCTTGCAACACATGAAAATAATTGATATCTTCAAATTGGTGACAAAAGCCTAATATATGCCTAGCAGCTGTTTCAGTAGTAGCAATCTTTGGATGGGCAACAAAAGCCTTGGACACCTTGATCTCATCGAAAATGTTGAAAAGCTTGAAATTTATCATGGAATATTGTCTCATAATATCTTGCCTGATGTATAAAACTTGCATCTTATAAAATTAGTTCCAATATCTAATTGGTCAGTAGTCATCACAGAAACAACGAAACTTGCTAATTTGCAAATCATGAAAAAGATACATGCAACATGGGCCATATGTGTGAGTGTTGACTCATGTCTAAAAAATTTCAAGGAACTCTCAAAATTTTATAAGAAATTCAAAAAAAAATTATAGAACTAGCTTGCAGATACAAAAGTTAATCAGTGTTTCTTGTATTTTTTTTTTCAAATCCTTGCAATAGTGTGTTTAGATAATGATTTTGGACGTTCTAAACTAGTTTTTCCTTGTTCTACACTTCTAAAGTTATTTAATGTGTGGAAGAACAAAACCTCCAACTATCAGCCATTGCCTTATATTAGTTTTTTATCTTGATAATTTTATATGTGCAGATGCCATTTCCATATGGAACCAGAAATGCTGCGTTGAGCTAGTTTTGTGTACAAAAAGAGTAAACAACTAAAATGGACTCATCTCAGAGTTATATTTATTGACTTTAGACCTAGAACATTCACTACAAGTTGTAATAGTCAATTCTAAAATATTTTTTTTCAAAATTTTTGCTATTCATGGTTGGAATATGTAGTTCAATTGCATCGTTAAACATGCAACACCCACACCTATATCCAGTATTTTCTTTCTTGGAGATGGTGTTTGTGCATTTGAATATGCATTAAAGAGGGACTATTAGGTTGAGAATGATCATTTGGGAATTGTTTTAGTTCAGAAGTAAGCATCAAAGTCTTCTAGAATGAAACTGATTACTTTGTAATGGCTAACAGCTCTAGACTTCACTCAATCCAAATTGAGTTGCTCCTATACTGCGTGGTTGAGCCTCTCCATGGTAACAACTTGTTGGAGGTTTTGATGATGTTGCTCTGGCAAGCCAACTTCTATTGTGTGAATTTTTGTGCCCGGTACAAAACAAATGTAAATGTAATGCATGTGCTGTGTACATTCAATTTTTTAGAGAATATAATTCACTAACAAAGGTGAAGTGCACAAGATGCTTGAATGAACTCACCCACTTGAGTCTCGATTCTTGCTTTGGTCCCACAATGCAGCGCTACGAAAGTCAGAAATATTTTTCTCATATAATTTTGATATAATTTTGATCAAGGAAACATTGTAAAAAGACCAATTTGTTCATGAAGAAGCTTCTAATCATTCAATGCAGAAGCTTCAAAGATGATCTTAATCAGTTCCATCAAGATTGATGCTTGACAATTCTAGTGGCCAAAAAACTATCCAATCGATACTAGTTTGGGAGAAATGAACCGAGAGAGAGAGAGAGAGAGGCCTGTTATAAGTGAGAGTGAGACAGCTAAGCATTTCACTAGCATTTTTCCTAGAACTATCCATGGCAGCCATCCTAGCTCCCTGTTCGCTGCAGGCATTCTCCAGCACTGTGTTGACAATTGAACAAAACATGGAAGGAAAAAAAACATAATAATAATTGTTTTTTTGTGGGAGATGAATATTATGGTACTACTACTCTGTTTTGGAGAGTGAGGTTGTTTACAAAGGAGAACTAAAATTCAGTCAGATTTTGAAGCATTTCGCTCTTTGTTTCTCCTTCAATCTCAAAAAAATCTACCTCACCCATCTTCCCACTTGATTCACATTCTTTCTCCACCACCTATCACGTACACAAATTCAACAACAAGATCAAGAAGATACTATATCTGTCATGAGGACATGGAGTATAATAGCAATATTACAAAAAACTTACAATTATAATATGTCTATTATCAATATGTAGCATTAGGATGAGACAGCTAGGCAACATGTGAAAAATAAGTAAATGCATGAAATATTAGTGGGATATCCCATAAAACTGAAATTTCCAATTATGGATGACGAAGGAATTAAGGAAAAACTATAAATCAACAAACTGGAGCACAGCATCATGCGTACATACAATCGCTATAATTAGAGAATTGGAGGTTTGATATTTTGTCTGTGGGTGGATTTGAAAGCTCCTTCCTAAAGCCAACAGTCAAGGAGAAAGATCTCATCATGACAATGGTACATAGGAATTGTTGTCCCTTCTTGCCCACACTAAATAACCTTTAAAATTATTAATTAGTAAACAAATTTTAATATTATTTCGTATTATTGAAAAAATATCTATTATTTCATATAGCCATTATGAATTGTATAAATCTATAACCATACAAAATTTATAAGATTTTAATTTTTTATAATATATAAATACATTTTTAATAGTAATTCATAAAGAAAAAAAATAATATGAAATTATAAAAAAGAATTATATATATATATATATATATATATATATATATATATATATATATATATATATAATGGTTATAAATATTAATGAATTCAAAATATTTTTATGAATATTTTATGAAATAAATTTATGGCATAAAATTCCATATTATATGATATATTTTATAATTTATAAAAATCCTAAATTAGCTTAAGTGAGAAGATCATAACAAAAGATGTATTTAGTATTTTAATAAGAATGGAATATAAAAAGCTAATATTAAATATCTTATATAATGGTTTAATTCTTATAAATTTTAGTAGGGGCAAAAATAAAATTTGAATTCAAATAAACTTAGGATCAGTTTGGTAGTACTTAAAAAAATGTATTAATAGGGCAACAAATTATTTTAAGTATTTATAGGATAAAAAAATATCATTAGTAATATAACTGTAAAAAAATACTCGATGTGTTTTTTTAATAAGCACATGGAGATATTTTTTTATAAACCTTAAAGTGTTCTTTTACTAATTCAAATATTTTTGTAAATATTTTTTTAAAAGATTATTATAATCATAAAATATTTTTTAAGTTTTATTAATATTAATATATTTATTATTTCAAATTTTTTGTAAATATTTTTATTATAATCATACAAATAATAATTTTATGTTTTTATTAATACAAATGTTAATGTATATTCATTTATTAATTTAAAAAATTAAAAATTATTTATAATTATAGAATTAATTATTTTATGTTTTATTAATACTAATATATAAATATGTTTATTAATTAAATAAAATATTATTTTTTAAATATTTTAAAATTTTAAATTTCTATAAATAGTTAATTTAGACTTTATTAATATAAGGTTTTATTTTATTTACAAAATTTTGTAATTATTTATTTATAATATCCTATTTTTATAATTATATGAGGAGAATGCCTTTTTAAAGGATCCCTCATCTATAGACCATTACAAACATTTAATGAACACAATTACATCAAATATTAAAACAAATAATATATAAAACAAATAAAAAATAATTAAGTATAGATTAACAAATAAAATAATCCCAAGCAAAATAGCTAGGGAAATATCCCTAGTGAAATACATTTATTTTGTGAAAATTATAATTTAAGGACTAATTGCTTGCGATTAATATAAAATTGTAAAAAAAGATTTCCAAATAATGGTTTAGTGAGGGATTTTTTCTCGAGCAAATTTGCTAGGAAAAATCCATATCTCAAGTAATTGCTAAATTTGTCATCGTTCTTTGTTCCAAAATCTATGATAATATTAGCTAGAGATATTTATCAAAAAAAATATTTCCATCTATAATCAGTCACAAATCCATCATAAATTTGTCTTTTAATGTAAAATCAAACTTCTTTTACAATTCCATAGCTAATTCCTCACAAATCAGCTAGAGATTATTTCTTTAATTAAATTTCTATAGCTAAAGATAATTTCTTATAGTGAAATAGATAGATAGATAAATAGATAGATAGATAGATAGACAGATAGATAGATATACATATAGACATATTGATAGTAAGAGAGATAAATAGATAGACAGATAGACAGATTGATTGATTGATTGATTGATAGTTAGACAGATAAATAAATAGATAGATAGATAAATAGATTGATAGACAGATAGATAAATAGATAGAAAGACAAATAGACAAATAGACAACTAGATAGGTATATAGGTAGACAAGTAGATAGATAGATAAATAATTAGATAGATAAATAAATAGATTGATAGATAAGTAGATAAATAGATAGTTATATAGACAAAAGGATAAACATATAAACAGATAGACAAATAGATAGACATATAGATAGATAGACAGAAAGCCAGATAGAAAGAGTTAGATAGATAGACATATCAGCCAGATAGATAGATAGATAAATAAAAAAATAAGTAGAAAGGTATACATTTAGGCAAGTAGATTGGTAGTTAGGGAGATTGGTAGATAGATTGAGAGATATATAATCAGACAAATAAATAGATAGAAAGATAGATATATAGATAGATAAATAGATAGATAGATAGATAGACAGATAAACATATAAATAAATAGACTGATAGACTTATAGAAACCTATACATGTAGATAGATAAACAAATAGAAAGATAGAAATATTGATAGATAGAGAAATAGCCAAAATGATATATCGAAATATAGATAAATAGGTAAAAAGAAAGATAAATAGATAGATAGATAGATATATATATTGAAATATAGATAAATAGATAATTAAATAGATAGATATGTAGATATATAGATAAATAGATAGAGAGGTAAAAAGATAGATAGATAGAAAGATAGATAGATAGAGAGATAGTTTGTTTGATTAATTGATAGATAGATAGATATATTGATATATAGATTAATAGATAGATAGATAGACAATTAGATAGATATACAGATAGATAGATGATACTGATAGATAAAGATATAGATAGATAAATAGATATATATATATATATATATATATATATATATATATATATATATATAGAATGATGGATAGGAAGATAGATAAAAAGATAACTATACAAATAGATTGATAGACATATAGACATATAGATAGAAAAATAGATAGAATATTAGATATAAAAATAGATAGAAAGATAAAAAGATAGACAAATAAGCAAATAGAAAGAAAGATAGATAGATAAATAGATAAAAAGATAGATAAACAGATAGAAAGATAGTCAAATAGACAAATATGCATATAGATAGATAGATCGATCGATAGACATATAAATATATAGATTAATGGATAGTTCGATAGACCATTGATAGATAGAAACATTGACAAATTGATTGATTGATAGACAGAAAAATAGCTGACAGATAAACAGATTGACATACCGACAAATTGATAGATAGAGTAATCAAAAGATAAACATATAGACAAATAGGCAGATAGATAGATATACAAATAGATAGATAGATAGATAGACAGATTGACTGATTGATAGATTGACTGATAAATATTTAGATAGATAGAATGAAAGAAAGATAGATAAACATATAGACAAAAACATAGATAGATAGACATATAGACATATAGACAGATAGATATAGAGAGAAAATAGATAAAAAATAGACAAATAGATAGATAGATAGATAGACAGAGAGATAGATAAATAAATAAATAGATATATAATAAGATAGATAGATAATTAGATAAATAGATAGAAAAATAGATAAATAGACAATTATATAAGATAGACATATAGACTAATATATTGATAAACATAAAGTTAGATAAATAGATAGATAGATAGTCTGGCAGACAGATATATAGATATATAGTAAGTTAGATGATGGATAGCTTGTAGATAAATAGATAGAAAGTTCGATAAATAGACAGATAGATAGATAGATAAACATATAAAAATATAAATAGATAAAAGGATAGATAGTTAGATAAAAAAATATATAGATAGACAGACAAATAGATAAATATATAGACTGATTGATAGATAGACAGATAGACATATTGACAAAAAAAGATAGTCAATATTGATAGATAAATAGATAGATAAATATGTAGAAAGAGAAAAAGATATATAGATATATACATAGATAGATAGGTCGGTAGGTAGGTAGATAGATATAGAGATAGATAAGTAGAAAGATATATAGAAAGTTTGATGGGTAGATAGGTAATTAGATAGATAGATAGATAGATAAAATGATTTATTGATAGATAGACAAATAGATAGATATAATAACTGACATATAGACAAACAAACAAATATATAGATAGATAGACAAATAGATTTATAGTCTAATTAACAAATTAATAGATAGATAGATAGACAAATAGATAGATATACAGATTAATAAATATACAGATAAACAGATTGAATGATACGTAGATAAATACATAGACATATAGACTAATAGATAGATAGACTAATAGAATGTTAAATAGATGCATAGATAGATAGATAAATAGATAGATATTAGACAGATAGACAAACAGATAGATAGCTAGATACATAGATAGATAGATATATAGATAGATAGCCAAGTAGATAAATAGATAAATAGATATATAGATAGATAGAATGATATACTGATATACATATAGATATATAGATAAACATATAGACTGATAGACATATTGAATGATAGGTAGATAGACAAATAAAAAGATAGAAAGATAGAAAGATAGATAGAGAGATATTTATAGATAGTCAAATAAAAATATTTACAGATACAAAGATAGACAAATTAATAGATAGATATATAGAAAAATAGGTAGTGAGATAGATAGATAGATAGATATATATATATATATATATATATAGATTGATTGATTGATAGATAAATAAATAATTATATAAAGAGATTGATTGTTAGATATATTGATAGATAGATAGTTAGATTTGTTGATTGATTAATTGATTATAAAATAGAAATATAAATAGGCATATATACATATAGATAGATAAATAGATAGACAAATAGACATAAAGACAGAAAAACATATAGACTAATAGATAGATAGATAGATTGATACATAGATAGAAAAATGGACAGATATATAGGAAGAAAGGGATATAAAAAGTGAAATAGATAAATAGACAGATAGAATGATAGATAAATAGATAGAAAATTTATAGATAGATAGATAGATAGATAGATAGGCAGATACACAGATTGAAAGATTGTCAAATATACATATATATAGATATATAGATAGATAGATAGACATATAGATAGGCAGATTAATAATTAATCACAAATAAAGATTGATAGATAGAAAGATAAAAAAATGATAGAATGATAGATAGTTAGATAATTAGGTAGAAATATAGACAAATATATAGATAGATAAATAAAAACATAGATAGATAGATAGATAGGCATACAGATAGAAAGATAGTTAGATAGATAGATAGGTAGGTAGATAGGTATATAGCTAGATAGGTCAATAGGTAGATAAATAAATAAATAGATATATAACCAGATAGATAGACAGATAAAAAGTTAAATAGATAGATATTCAGATAGATAGATAGATAGATGGATGGATTGACATATAGGAAAAAAGACAAATACAAAAAAAGATAGACAAATAGATAGATAGATAGATAGATAGACAGAGAAACAAATAGACAGATAGGCAAATAGAAAGATAGATAGTTAGATAGATAAACACATAAACAAATAGAAAGATAGATAGATATGCAATTAGACATGTAGATTAATAGATAGTTGGACTGATAGAATGATAAAAAGATAGACAAATAGATAGGTAGAGAAATGGACAGATAGTTAGATAGACAGATAGATAGGTACACATATAGATAGATAAATAATAGATAAATAGATCAATAGATAAATAGAGAGATACACAGAAAGAATGATAAAATGAAAGAAAAATCGAAAGATATATAAACATATAGATAGTAAAACAAATAAAAAGATAGAAATTTAGACATCTAGGCAAATATTAATATAGAAAAATTGATAGATTGATAGACAAATAGATAGATAAAGAGGTTGACACATAGCCAGATAGACAGATTGACAAATAGAAAGATACACAAAGTGATAGATAGATAGATAGATAGCTATATAGATATATAGGTTGACTTATTGACAGATATATAGATAGTTAGATAGATTGGAAGATTTATTCATTGATAGATAGATAAATATATAATTAGATAGATACAGAGATAGATATATAGATATATAGATAGATAAATAGATAGATCAATAGTTAGATCATTGATTTATTGACAGATTTATAGATAGATAGACAGATAGACATATAGACACATTAACAAATAGATACTTATAATAGATAAATAGATATACAAATAAATAGATAAATAGATCAATCGATATATAGATATAGAGATAGACAGATAGTCCGATAGATAGAGAGATAGATAGTTATATAGATAGATAGCAAGTATAAAGATAGATAAATAGATAGATATAAAATAGAATGATAGAATGATTATTTAGATAGATAAATAAATGTATAGATATTTAGACAAGTAGAAAGTTAGACAGTTAGATTGATTTACAAATAAAAAGATAGACAAATTGATAAATAGATAGAAATATATTCAAATAGATAGATAGGTAGATAGATAGATATATAGACAACTAGTCAAATAGACATAAAGACATATAAACATATAGATATATATATATATATATATATATAGATACAGAGATATAGAGATGAAAAGATTGATAGTTAGACAAATATATAGATTAACATATAGAGATATAGACAAGGATATATACACAAATAGATTTATCTATAGAAAGATAGACATATAGATAGATAGAAAGATATAATGATAGATAGATAAAAATATATAGAGAGATAAAGATAGAGAGATAGATGGATAGATAGACAATTGACATATTGACTAATTAATAGATATGCAGATTGACAGATAGATTGATAGATAGATAGACAAAGAGTTTGATAGCTATACATGTAGATAAATATACATATAGATAAATAGACAAATAGATAGATAGATATATAGATAGATAGATAGACAAACAAATAGATAGGTAGATAGATAGATACACTACTAAAAATAACAAGAATAATGACCAAAGTACCGACCTAAAAAATTCGTTGGTAATTACTTAGCAAATAATGACCATTTAGAGACCAAAATGGGTTTCAAAAAAAAATAATTCTTTCCAATTTGTGAACCAAAGATCGACCATATTTATAGACCAAATATTTTTGGTCAGAAATTGATTTGTAAATTAGTCGAGATTTAGCAAATAAAAATTACCAACAAATTACCGACCATTTAATGACCAAAAATATAGGTCGGTAAAGTGGCTTTCCAAATTATTTATAACGTCGTAATTACCAACTATTTACCAACCAAAAATTTGGTCGGTAATTCCTAAGTTAACTTTTTAGATTTAATAAAAAATTGCTAAGTCATTAACAGATAGCAAAATTTACCTTTTTCAAATTTCAAACCAAAGGCTAAATGTGACTACATGGGAGCAACCTAGGAATTTTATCTCTTCTATTACCATATAATTTTTTTATTGTTCTACATTGGAATGTTATATGCATATCTCAATCACTCTGAATTTTACTAGTACTATCGGATTTTCATTTTTATAGAATAATTGAGTATTAGCTTTTATAAATTATCTCCTGGTTTTCATTATTTTTGCTTCTATTTTCAGTTCACCTATGATTTTGACTCTACACCATTAATGAAGCTATAAATTCTCAGTGTAATCTTTGTTCTTCTACTATTTAAATTTTTAGGGTTTTATTGATTTCAAATTCTTAATGTTTGCATTTTATTCTCTCCTTCTTGATGTTTTCTGCTTCTATAATTTAATAAATATTAAACTTAATGTTAATGGGTTATATTTTTGTTTTCTTCGAATAAATTATAAACATGTAACAATATATATAATGTTATATACATTTATATAATCGTATGACATTATATATAAATGTCTAGACTTTAATTTATATAAATTTATTACATTATATATAAACACTGATATGTTTATATTAACATATAATGTTATATATAAATATTTATACATGTGTATTAATGTTTATGAATATCTATACAACATTTAAATAAATCTATCCATTTATATAGTTTTTATACTATATATTACATATTAATTATATTATATTTTACATATTACATATTAATTTTAATCTTTTATATTATATTACATATTAATTTTAAATTTATATAACATTAAATGTTTATACAATTTTGTAATCTTTTATATTACATATTAATTTTTATATAAATATAGAATATTTATAATGTTTATATAAATGTGATATATATACTATATATTATTTATAAAAGTGTTACATATATATAATTATATTTAAGTAACATTTATAAAAATATTTTAATCACAAATTTTATATCTAAACACTTCTTTAATTATATAATTATATGCCATTATATATAAATGTATTTTTAACTATATTTATAATTAAGTAAACTAATTTTATAACTATATTTATAACTATACATAACTAATTTTTATCTATATAATGATGTATAACTCTATGTATAATTTTATATAACTATATTTCTTAAAACAATATAGTTTATGTGTAATAATATATAACTATATATAATTGTGTTTTACTAAATGTATAACTATATAAATGTTATATATAATTTTTATAACTATAATTAATGTTTATATAAATGACCAAAAATATAGGTCAGTAATGTGGCTTTCCAAATTATTTATAACGTCGTAATTACCGACTATTTACCAACCAAAAATTTGGTGTAATTCCTAAGTTAACTTTTTATATTTAATAAAAAATTGCTAAGTCATTAACACATAGCAAAATTTACCTTTTTCAAATTTCAAACCAAAGGCGAAACGTGACTACATGGGAGCAACCTAGGAATTTTATCTCTTCTATTACCATGTAATTTTTTTATTGTTCTACATTAGAATGCTATATGCATATCTCAATCACTCTGAATTTTACTAGTACTATCGGATTTTCATTTTTATAGAATAATCGAGTATTAGCTTTTTTTAATTATCTCCTGGCTTTCATTATTTTTGCTTCTATTTTCAGGTCACCTATGATTTTGACTCTACACCATTAATGAAGCTATAAATTCTTAGTGTAATCTTTGTTCTTCTACTATTTAAATTTTTAGGGTTTTATTGATTTCAAATTCTTAATGTTTTCATTTTGTTCTCTCCTTGATGTTTTCTGCTTCTATAATTTAATAAATATTAAACTTAATGTTAATGGTTATATTTTTGTTTTATCCGAATAAATTATAAACATGTAACAATATATATAATGTTGTATACATTTATATAATCGTATAACATTATATATAAATGTCTAGACTTTAATTTATATAAATTTATTACATTATATATAAACACTGATATGTTTATATTAACATATAATGTTATTTATAAATATTTATACATGTGTATTAATGTTTATGAATATCTATACAACATTTAAATAAATCTATCCATTTATATAGTTTTTATACTATATATTACATATTACATATTAATTTTAATCTTTTATATTATATTACATATTAATTTTAATTATATAACATTAAATATTTATACAATTTTGTAATCTTTTATATTACATATTAATTTTTATATAAATATAGAATATTTATAATGTTTATATAAATGTGGTATATATACTATAAATTATTTATAAAAGTGTTACATATATATAATTATATTTAAGTAACATTTATATAAATATTTTAATCAGAAATTTTATATCTTAACACTTCTTTAATTATATAATTATATGCCATTATATATAAAAGTATTTTTAACTATATTTATAATTAAGTAAACTAATTTTATAACTATATTTATAACTATACATAACTAATTTTTATCTATATAATGATGTATAACTCTATGTATAATTTTATATAACTATATTTCTTAAAACAATATACTTTATGTGTAATAGTATATAAGTATATAAAATTGTGTTTTACTAAATGTATAACTATATAAATGTTATATATAATTATATCTTTAAATACATACATATTTATAACTATATGTGTATAATTATATATAAATATTTGTATAACAATGTAACACTCTATATAATTAAATATAACTATAATTCTAACTATATATACATATATGTATTCATATAATTAAATTAAAATATTTGTTAATAACTCATATAATAGAAAAGATTGTTTATACAAGTTCTTTCTCTACAATGTTGTTATCATAGTTTATGTTACCTATTTATAAATATTTGTATAATAATATAAAACTATTCATAATTATATTTAACTACATTTGAAACTATGTAAACCATTTTTATAACTATATTAATAACTATATATAATTGTTTTTTTAACTATATAATATTTTATAACTAAATGAGTAATTCGATATGACTATATTTTTAACAAAATATATCATATGTATAATAATATATAACTATATATAATTGTAGTTTACTATATGTATAACTATAAAAAGTTATATATAACTATATCTTTAACTACATATATATTTATAACTATATGTGTATAACTATATATAAATATTTGTATAACTAAGTAACACACTATATAATTAAATATAATTAAATTTGTATCTATGCATACATATATGTATTCATATAATTAAATCTATATATTTATTTATAACTTTGTATATATTTATGTATAACTACTTATAACAACTTGTATGAATATATCTATATATAATATTTAACTCTATTTTTAATTATGTATACTATAGGTATAAGAACATAGAGAGGTTGACCTCTCTATTTGATGACCATCTCTTGAGGTCTATTGATTCTGTTTCTTTCTCTCATCACATCTCTGTACTGCCATACGACAAAGGAATTAAGATTTAGTGGAAGAAATAGGATTTACATTCACAAAGCTGTTCATCAGGCTGTTTGTCAACAAGGAGATGAGGATTTTGATGCTGGGTCTTGATGCCGGTGGAAAGACAACCATTCTGTATAAGTTGAAGCTAGGTGAAATTGTTACCACAATTCCTACTATTTTCTTCAATGTAGTGATTATTAAATAGAAAAGCATTAATTTCATTGTGTGGGATTTTGGGGGTCAAGACAAGATTCGCCCTTTCTGGAGAGATTACTTCCAAAATACCCAAGGTCTCATATTTGCAGTAGACAACAATGACAGAGATCGAGTAGTTGAAGCTAGAGATGAGTTGCATAGGATGATAACGAGGAAAAGCTTCAAGATGCAGTTTTGCTGGTGTTTGCCAATAAGCAAGATCTTCCCAATACGATGAATGCAACTTAAATTACTGACAATTTAGGACTTCACTCTCTTCTCCAAAGCCATTGGCAGATTTAGAGCAATAGTGCTACCTCTGGTGAGGGCCTGTATGATGGTCTTGATCGGCTTTCCAATTACATTGCCAGCAAATCATAAACAATATAAGCAGGATGAGGTAAACTTTGTTGACATATCTGGATGTTGATGTAATATTTGCCTATTTTTCTTGAGTTTTGTTCTATTATGTTGATGGCATCATCTATTTCCAGGCGGATTCAAATTCTATTTATATTTATATATTGCATGCCTGAAATACAAGACTGCATTTACTTTGTTCTGATCTGTTGTAAGCCGAACTTGTTTATTTTCTGTTTTGTGCCTTTTTGCCATTGGATCCCAAAGGTATAAAAACATATAACTATAAATAATTGTCTTTGACTATATGTATTACTATAAAAGCATTATACATAACTATATTTAAATATATAATTCACAACTTATATTTAATATACATTTGTATATTTTAGTATTCTAAAATATATTTTACTATATCTAGTCCTATACATAACTATATGTATAGATATATAAAATTATATAAATAAATATATATACCTAATTGTATAAATATAGGTATAACTATATGTGTAACTATATATATAATCACATGTAACTATATTTATAATTACTTGTATAATAACATACAATATTATATTTCACTATATGTGTATAACTATATATAAATATTCATATAACTATATATAAATAATTGTATAACTATATATAAATAATTGTATAACTATATAACACTATATAATTAAATATACCTATATTTGTACGTATGTATTCATATATGTAAATCTATATATTTATTTTCTAACTTTATATATTTATGTATAACTATTTGTATGAATATATCTATATATAACTAAATGTTTAACTATATAAAAATATTTATAGCTATATATATTATATGTATAATAACATATAACTATAAATAATCGTATCTTATTATTTGTATTACTATAAAAGCTTTATACATAACTATATTTAAATATATAATTTAAAACTTATATTTAAAATACATTTGTATATATTAGTATTCAAAAATGTTTTTTATTATATCTATACCTATACATAACTATATGTATAGATATATAAAATTATATAAATAAATATATATACCTACATGTATAAATATAAGTTTAACTATATGTGTAACTATATGTAAAACCAAATGTAACTATAATTATAATTACATGTATAACAACATATAACATTATGTTTAATTATATGTATATAACTATATATAAATATTTTTAAAACTAAATAAAACTTTATATAATTAAATATAACTATATGTCTAACTATTTATACATATATGTAAATATATATATTTGTTTATAACTTTCCATATATTTATTTATAACAAAATATAAATAATCATGTGAATATATATATATATATATATAACTAAATGTTTAATGATATATAATTTTTTATAACTCTATATATATTATATGTATAATAACATATAACTATACACAATTTTATATTATTAATATATAACCTATATTTAAATATATAATTAACAACATATATTTAATATATATTTTTATATATTAGTATAAAAATGTATTTTAGTATATCCATTCCAATACATAACTATATGTATAAATATATGAAATTATATGAACAAATATATATACATACATGTATAAATACAAGTTTAACTATATGTATAACTATATGTATAACCACATGTAACTATATTTATAATTACATGTGTAGCAACATACAACATTAATTTTAAATTACATGTTTATAACTATATATAAAATTTTGTAAAACTAAATAAAACTTTATATAATTAAATATAACTATATTTTTAACTATTTATACATATATCTATACATATATTTAAATCTATATATTTATTTCTAACATTGTATATATTTATCTATAACTAAATTTAACTACTCGTATGAATATATATATATATATATAACTAAATGTTTAATGATATATAATTTTTTATAACTATATATATTATATGTATTCTAACATATAACAATAAATAATTTTATCTTACTATATCTATAACTATAAAAACGTCATACATAAATATATTTAAATATATAATTAACAATATTTATTTAATATACATTTTTAAATATTAGTATAAAAAATGCATTTTAGTATATACATACCTATACATAGCTTTATGTATAAATATATGAAATTATATGATAAAATATATATACATACATGTATAAATATAAGTTTAACTATACATGTAACTATATGTATAATTATATGTAACAATATTTATAATTATAAGTATAAAAACATACAACATAATGTTTAGCTATATGTGTATACATATTCTTATAACTATAAATAACTCTATATAAATAAATATAACTTTATTTTTAATTATGTATACATATATGTAAATCTATATAATTGTTATAACTTTGTATAGATTTATTTATATTTACTTATAACTACTTGTATGCATATATCTATATATAATTATATGGTTAACTATATGTAACTATTTATAGCTACATTTACTATATGTATCCTAGCATATAATTATATATGGGATAATACTAATTTGTTGCACTAACTTGAAATTAAATGACAAAAGATATAATATCAACAATATGTAAGCAGATAGCATGAGAGTGCCTGTTGATTAGGCTCATATATGGTATAATACAAATAAGGGTCGTACTCTTACCTAATCCCAGCCCTTGGGCCTCAACCTCAAATATGAAGTTATGTATGACAAAAGATGTAATATTTCATAGATTTATTTAGAAAAAATTTTATTTTCTTTTATATAATTTTTCATTCTAACACTGCACTCTCTATCTCTCTCTGTCCCTCTCTAATTATTTCTGTCACTCTATTCCTCTTTTTCTTTATATGTCACACACTCTCTCTTGTTATTTTCTTTCTCGCTCTTCTTTCTTGCTTGTTCTCCCTCTCTCTCTCCCCCTCTCTCCCTCTCCCTCTCTCTCTCTCTTTCTCTCACTTTCCCTCTCTCTCCCTCTCCCTCTTCCTCTCTCTCTCTTTCACTCTCTATCCCTCTCACCATTTCTCCCCCCTCTCTCTTCCTTTCACCATTTCTCTCCCCCTCTCTCTCACTCTCACCATTTCTCTCCCCCTCTCTCTCCATCCTTTCTTTCCTCTCTCTCTCTCTCCGCTCATCTTCCCATTTCTCTATCCTCTCTCTCTCTCTCCTCACCGTCTCTCTCTCTCTCTCTCTCTCTCTCTCTTGCTCTCTCTCTCTCTCTTGCTCTCTCTCTCTCTTGCTCTCTCTCTCTCTCTCTCTTGCTCTCTCTCTCTCTCTCTCCCTCTCCCCTTCAAACTTTAAATGTCTTTCTTTTTTGCTTTCCTTTCTTGTCTATCATCATATTTTGCTCCCTTTATCTAGTATTACTGTGATATCTAGTAATGTTTATTGTGCTACAAATGGCTTTATCTATTTATGTAGATTCTTAAAATGCATTGCCTCGATATTCATGATATTTAATTTTTAAATATTCATCTAATAAAAATTTTAATTAAATATTAGTATATTTTGAAGTAATAGAATGGTTAATTCAAAATAATGATTGAGCATTAATTTGTGTAAAAAAAACATGGCAAAATGAGTTCAGATCATCAGTGGATGTACAGAAGGTTTATTAATTGATTTTTGAATAAATATTTTTTGAGTGGGCTTGAAACTTTCATCAATTTTGCATGTAGTCAATCGAGATGGATGGATGGAAAAAAAATAAAGTGTTCATCTATTCATTGCAAGTGTAAGAATATCCCTTTTCGTGATGCAAACACTATAAGATACCATTTGGCAAAATATGGCTTTGTGCCAAATTATTTGGTTTGGATTTATCATGAGAAAAGTACAAAGGCTCTGAACATTGACCAAAATGAGGATACTGAATCATTTGCTTGTGGTGAAGAATCATCAAATACATACCATAGAATGATCACGCAAGCTGCTAGTGCCGACTTCAATATGAATTATGTGGATGAACCACCTAATCCTAAATCTTAGAAATTTTATGAAATGCTTAAAGCTGGAGATAAAGCATTGTGGCTTGGTTATAAAACACATTCACAATTGTCACTTGTGGCTCGACTTATGAGCATTAAGTCAGAAAATCATATGTCTGAGAAATTATTTGATCAGGTGACAAAACTAATGAAGAAGATTGTTTCGGATAATAATTTGATCACTACTAATTTTTACAACACTAAGAAATTACTACGAGGAATGGAGCCAAAAAAATTGATTGTTGTTTAAAAGAATGTATGTTATATTGGGGTGGTTATAGTCATTTAATTATTTGTATGTTTTGTTATCATCCTCGATTTAAAAAGGTACCTCGTGTTGAAGATATGCCACAAAAATTAAAGGTTGTATTTAAGAAGATGTATTATTTTCCATTAATTTCTCGATTACAAAGACTATATACATCAAATGCTACAGCAAATGTTATGAGGTGGCATTATGAGAATGAGGTTGAAGAAGGGGTAATGCATCATCCATCAGATTCATTTGCTCGGAACCATTTTAATTATTTACATCAACATTTTGTAGCTGAAAGTCGAAATGTGAGATTGGGTCTCTTACTAATGGATTTCAGCCATTTGGGTAATCTGGACAACAGTATTCAACATGGCCAGTTATAGTGACACCTTGTAACTTGCCTCCAATATTGTGTATGAAGGAGCAATATATGTTTTTCTCAATATTGGTTCTAGGGCCAAAAAATCTTAAAGACATGTAGGATGTTTTCATACATCTTCTTATTACAGAGCTAAATCATTTGTGAGATTTTGGCATTGATACATATGATATCTCAAAAAAGCAAATTTTCATTATACAGGCAGCCCTTATGTGAATGGTAGGTGACTTTATTTCATATTCAATGTTGTTTGGCTAGAGTACTGTAGGATGATTCATATTCTCGTATTGCATGATAAATTCTGATGCATTTACCCTCTAATTTAGTGGTAAACTATTTTGACTTTATTGCATATTTAAAGAATCATCTATTTTGAAGAAATAGAACTACATTTCAAAAAAATAAAATTGTGATAACAGTTGCACCAACAATTCGTTCAGGAGATAATATTATTATAGAGTTTTAGAGATTAGGTTTGAAGAATGTAACTTAAAAGGATGCTACTAGAAGTAATGGACCAATATATAAAATATTTGGATGGAGGAAATGTAGTATATTTTGGGACTTGCCGTATTAGAAGTCCAATTTAATTCGTCATAACTTAAATGTAATACATATTCAAAAAATTGTATTTGACAATGTTTTCAACATTATCCTTAATGTAGATGGAAAAACAAAAAATACTTTAAAATCAAGATAAGAGCTGAATGATTACTGTTGGCATCCTAAATTGAAACTGAATGTGGCAATAGAAAAATTTTTAAAGCTTGCTACATGCTTGATAAGAAGGCAAGATAGATATTGTGTGAATAGGTTAAAAATTTGAAATTCCATGATGGATATGTGTCAAAAATGGTTAGAAGTATGGATATGAAGAATCTTAAGTTATTTGGAATGAAAAGTCATGACTGTCATGTATTTATGCAGAGATTAATACCAAAAGCATTATGTGAATTACTTCTCCCAAGTGTTTGAAAGGCCCTTACAGAACTTTGTTTGTTTTTCAAATAGCTAATTGTAACCACAATCAAAATAGATGACATGGTGAGGCTGGAGAATGATATTTCACTTATTATTTGTTAACTTGAACAAATATTCCCACCAAGTTTTTTTGACTCAATGGAGCATTTGCAGGTCCATTTGGCATATGAAGCAAGGATAGCAGGGCCAGTGCAATACAGGTGGATGTATCCTTTTGAGAGGTAAATACATATAATTTGCTGCGTTTTATTATTTTGTACATAAAGTAATATTGTAATTTAATATAATTGAAACCTAATATTGTGGTTGTAGGTATCTTCGTAAGTTGAAAATGAATATTAGAAATAAAGCAAAAGTTGAAGGTTCAATTTACAATGCATCATTAGTAGAAGAAGCATCATCATTTTGTTCATATTATTTTGAGGATTATGTCAATACAAAGTATAGAAATATGCTTCGTTATGATGAATGTAATGTGATGGTGGAAGATGATTTTGTGAACAAACAATCTATCTTCAAGAACTCTGGAAGAGCATTTGGAAGAGGAATAAAAAGTTGTATGACAGATGAAGATTACAAAGCAACCCGAAGCTATGTCTTACTTAATAGTGAGGAGGCTGCACCATATATTGAGTATGTTTTCAAAAAATGGGTGTAGATTTAATCATAGTTTAATTTTTATCTTTTATATGAATTATTAAAAATTGATATATATTTTTTTCTCTCTTTTTATATTTGTGTAGTATTTATGTCAAGTAGTTAAAATATAGGCAACCAGCAATTTCTAGAAATGATGTCAATTATACGCTAGATTCTGAATTTGTGAATTGGTTCAAACATTATGTGAGAATTTTTAAGTTTTAAATTTTTAAATTATGTAATTTATTATTATCTTTTATTTGTTAATATTAATTTTTAAATTTATGTCACTGGCAATTGATCCTTCCAATGAAGATTCAAATATTTTCATTCAGAATCTAAGTAAAGGCACATTTAAATATGTGACAACCTATCATGGGTATTTTATTAATGGATATAAATTTCACACAATCAGGCATGATTCTTCTAAAATAACAATGAATAGTAGTGTATGCATTAAAGGCACGGGTTATAATGTAGATGAGATTGATTTATGGTCAACTCAAAGAAGTTATTGAGTTGGAGTATCCTGGACTCAAAAATAATAGGACTATATTATTTAAGTGCGAGTAGTTTGATCCTACACGAAATGTGGGCACAAAGATTCATTCAAATTATAAGCTATTGGATGTTAACCATAAACACAGATATAATCGATATGAGCCATTTATTATGATAGTTCAAGCCGCTCAAGTATATTATTGTACTTATCTGAGTTTATCTCGTGATAAGAGTGATTGGTGGGTGATTTGTAAAATCAAAGCTCTGTCAAAATTTGAAGATCGAACATCACAACAGAGAAGTGCAAAATTAGATATTGCACTGGCATTCCAAGAAGATGACATAAAAAATATTGTCTTTGTGAATGTAGATGAAGATCAAAAAAATTTATGTGACTCAAATGGTAGCATAATAGAAATTGAAGATGATCAATTTCTATTTGAAGATGAGTTCGAACTTCTATCGGAATCAGACAAAATATCAGAAGATCCATTGGATGATGATAGTGATGCCAATAATTAAATTGTTATAATTTGTATTATAATATTAAACTATCAAAAAAAATTTATATTTTGTTGAAATCTATCGGTGCGTTTTATTCTAAAATGTATGCTTGTTCATCATATCTCTATTGTTTGTTCTATGTTTTATTTTGTATCGCAAATTGTGCCTAAAGGACGTGGCCATGATGGAGGTGGACGTGGACACATAAATGAACCAAATTCTTCTAGTATGCTACATCATGTTCATTTCTATCACCATATCTAGACATTAAAATCACAATCACCATCTTCATTTCAATCACCATCTTCATTTCAATCACCATCATCATCATTGAGACCTCTACTATCACCGTTATCAGATGTAAGCCCACCACCCATTGTTCTTCCTCCACACACTTTTGATCCATCTCTATCTTCTACATCACATTTACACCAATAGTTTCCTCATTTACAAAACCAACGACATCATTATATGATGTGCCTTCCTCTGTAGTCAGTGAAATGTTAGAAATTGAGATTGTGGATGTGAGGTAAAAGAAATATGTAAAAATGACTTGAAAAAAAATTTTGATGTTAATTGTTAGTGGTTTTTTTATATCTAGTTATCTATATGTCTATTTAGTTATCTATATGTCTATCTATCTATCTATCTATATATACATCTATCTATCTAACAATCTATTTGTCTTTCTCTCTATATATAATTATCTTTTTATTTACTTTTTTCAATGTTATTTATTTATTCGTATAGTTTTATTCCATCTCAGAAGTGATCGACTATAATTATGAGATTATTAGGAAGATGCATGTGAAGAAAGTCATGGTTAGTTCGTTGATAACAAGTTATAGATAATTGCTATAAGAACTTGTTATATTAATAAGATTTTATAATACTATAGTACATTTTGAAAATTATTTAGAATGCAAAATATTTATTTAATTTTTGTATATCTAGAATAGTTTTTTTCTCTATTTTTCTCAGGACCTAATGGTGGATCGTGTGATAGTTGCTCATTAACAAGTTGAGCATTCTATGGATCTTCAACCAAGTGACTATGATCCTATTTATATGGAGACCAATAGGAGGTTATAAAAAGCAGCGAGTGTATAAAATTGGCTCGAATGTAGTGGCATTTTGTTGTAACAATCATGCTTCTAATTCATCTATCTTAGTAATGGTGGATGAGGCAGTCAAACAACAAGCAATGGAAATAAATTGACATATTGTAGCTATGGAGACCAAAATGAAAAAGAAGGATGAGTAGATATCTCATTTGAAGGAAGACATATATAAATTAAAGAATAGAAGGATGAGCAGATATCTAATATTGAATGAAGAAATATATGAAATTATAGAATAGAAGGATGAGTAGTTTACTAATTTGATGGAAGAAATGCAAGAAATTAAAGAAATGAACGATGTAATGAAAGAAATTAAGAATGTAATGCAATAGTAGATGTCCTATATGGAGTCATGGTTAGCGGTATTGGCACAACAGATAACATTCCAAGATCCAGCTGCGAAACCTCGTAGGACAGGCTAGCATTCCCTACAAATTATGAGGATGATTTCATATGAGAATTACATATGAACTATTATTTATTTGTATATCTGTAGCAAATAATTATGAAATTCTTTTGCAGGTTACAATTTTTTTATTATGGTTTAGTTCTTTGCTTTTTCAATTAACCTAATTATGAATCTTTGGTAGGACACATTATCTGTGACACATGAAAAAATTCTTATTTAAAGCATTCATACATTGCCACGGTCCTTCCAATGCATGGGTCCCATATTTACCAATTTTAGTTTTATCAAAAGGAGGGCTAGCTTATTTTATTTTTATTATTCCTAACACATTTTATTTTTGCACTCTCTTTCTCTCTAAATATAATTACTGGATATCTTTTGGATTTTTGTTAAAGCTGTATGACAATCAACTTTAATTTTTGTTTGTTCATGTCTATAATTATTATTTTTATATATCTGTGAATATGTTTGTGTGTCTCCAACTTCTTTGGGTAGATTTTTAGCCTAGTATAGGTAAGTAAAAGCCTATATTCAGTAGTGAAAGAAGCGGCACTAGCAGCAGTAGTGGTAGTGATGGTTGTCGCAGTGGCCACAGCAGTAGTGGTAACAGAGGCGGAAATAGTGGTAGAGGCTGCATCAGTGGTAGTAGCGGTAGCGGTGACAGCAGTGGCAGCATTGGTAGCAGTGATAGCAGTGGTAGAGGGCACAGCGGAGGTAGTAGCGACATCAGTGATAGCGGCGCCGCGGAGGCAGCGACTGCATCAGTGGCAACGACAGCATCGAAGGTAGCGGTGGCTTCAGTGCCAGTGGCGGCGACAGGGGCGGCATCGGTAGTGGCGGCAGCAAAGGCATCATCGATAGTGTCAACAACAGTGACAGCAGTGGCAGTAGTGGCAGTGGCGGTAGTAGCTGCAGCACTAGCAGAGGTGGCAGCATCGACAGTAGCGGTAGTGCCGGTAGAAGCAGCAGAAGTGGCAGAAGCGACAATAGTAGTAGCGGCAGCAACATCGGCAACGGCAAGAGCTGGCAGCGACAATAGGTACGGCAACAACAACAATAAATGCAGTATCTACGTATATATTTAGTCAGTATATATGTAAGTATATATGTACGCATAATACTATAGTTTATATGTACATATACTGTAGTAATATATGTACGTGTGAAATGCTAGTCTAAATGTGAATATTTACTAAGTAGTAATATATATTTATCAAAATATAGTTTTTTTATTTATTTGATTGATTGAGTGGTATAAACTTTTTTACATATCTGGTACCGCATTGTTTCCATACAAGCTTGTATGGGTTGAAAGATTTTCACATATATGACGTACTATGTCTCAGACAGCTTTTTCACAGTAGAAATATAGTGATCGGAGGAGCAGAGGGAGCGGAAAGCAATGTCAATATAAAGATAGATTATACTTATACATAGTCAGTAGATACATTGATTAATAAGATGTAATATAATTTGTATTTTTTTTGTTTTAGTTATTAATATATTGTATTAGAATGAGTTATTAAATGAATTTTTTTTGTTTAATTTAAAATTTTCATTTATAGTTTCTGTTTTTTATTCAAGTTTAATATAAAAATATTAAATTATTTAATTTAATTTTTGTTGAAGCTGTATGACATCAACTTTAATTTGTGTTTGTTCATGTCCATAATAGCTATTTTTTTATATCTGTAATTATATTTGTGTGTATCCAAATTTTTTGGGAAAAGTTTTAGCCTTTTATAGGTATGTAAAAGCTTATTATCAGTAGTGGTAGCAGCAGCAGCAATGGTAGTGATGACAGTAGCGGTAGCGACGATAGTGGCAGTGGCAGTGGTAGCGACGATAGCGGCAGTGGCAGTGGTAGCAGCAGAGGTGGCATCAATCGCAATGGCGCGGCTAGCTGCATCGCAGCAGCAGCGACAACTGTCACTACTACGGCAACATCAGCACTGGCCACTGTAGCGGCTACAACGGAGGCAACATAGTAGTGACAATAGTGGTGGCATCGGCTACATTAGCGGCAACGGCGACATCAAAGGTAGCGATGACATTGGAGGCAGTGTCGACATTAGCGCCAGGGGATGCAATAGTGGCGACAGCCACAATAGTGGTGGTAGTACCGGTAGCGGTGGCGGCAGCGGCACCAGCAGTGCCAGTGGCGGCAGCGGCGCCAACAGTGCCAGTGGTGGCAGTGGTGGCAGCGGCGCCAGCAGTGCCAGTGGTGGCAGCGATGGCTGCGGAGGTAGCGGCGGCAATGGTGGAAATAGTGGCAGTAGAGGCAGCACCGGTAGTAATAGTACCATCTGCAGCCACTGGAAATAGCGGTAGCACCGGCAGCAACAGTACACCGGCAACATCGGC
>JAREIK010000825.1:50402-110820 GCA_029783825.1 Sapria himalayana | reverse complement strand
TTATACAAATATTTTATATAATATAACATTAGTTATAAATAAGTATGTATTTAAAGTTGTAATTATATATAATTTTATATAGTTATACATTTAGTAAACACAATTATATATAGTTATATATTATTACATAAGTATTTGTTTTAAGAATATAGTTATATAAATTATACATAGAGTTATACATCATTATATAGATAAAATTAGTTATGTATAGTTATAATATAGTTATAAAATTAGTTTACTTAATTATAAATATAGTTAAAAATACTTTATATATAATGGCATATAATTATATAATTAAAGAAGTGTTTAGATATAATTTTTTTGTGATTAAAATTTTTATAAATGTTACTTAAATATAATTATATATATGTAACACTTTTATAAATAATATATAGTATATATCACATTTATATAGTCATTATAAAATATTTTTATATTTATATAAAAATTAATATGTAATATAAAAGATTACAAAATTGTATATACATTTAATGTTTATATAATTAAAAATTTATGTAATATAATATAAAAGATAAAATTATATAATTTATGTAATATATAGTATAAAAAACTATATAAATGGATAGATTTATGTAAATGTTGTATAGATATTCATAAACATTAATACATATGTATAAATATTTATATATAACATTATATGTTAATATAAACATATCATTGTTTATATAATGTAATAAATTTATATAAATTAAAGTATAGACATTTATATATAATGCCATAACGATTAAATAAATGATAAAACATTATATTGTGTTACATGTTTATAATTTATTCGGAGAAAACAAAAATAAACCCATTAAATTAAGTTTAATTTTTTATTAAATTATAGAAGCAGAAAACATCAAGAAGGAGAGAACAAAATGCAAACATTAAGAATTTGAAATCAATAAAACCCTAAAAATTTTAAATAGTAGAAGAACAAAGATTACATTGAGAATTATAGTTTCATTAATGGTGTAGAGTCAAAATCATAGGTGAACTGAAAATAGAAGCAAAAATAAGAAAATCAGGGGATAATTTAAAAAGCTAATACCCGATTATTCTATAAAAATGAAAATCCAATAGTACTAGTAAATTTCAGAGTGATGGAGATATGCATATAGCATTCCAAAGTAGAACAATAAAAAAGTACCTAGTAACACAATAGATAAAATTCCTAGTTGCTCAGGTGTAGTCACGTTTCTCCTTTGGTTTGAAATTTGAAATAGGTGAATTTTGCTATGTTAATGACTTAGCAATTTTTTATTAAATCTAAAAATTTAACTTAGGAATTACCGACCAAATTTTTGGTCGGTAAATAGTCGGTAATTACGACGTTATAAATAATTTGGAAAGCCACTTTATCGACCATTGTATGGTAATATATTTTTGGTCATTAAATGGTCGGTAATTTGTTGGTAATTTTTATTTGCTAATTCCATACTAATTTACAGATCAATTTCTGACCAAAAATATTTGGTCGATAAATATGGTCGGTCTTAGGTCAAAAAATTGGTAAGAATTAATTTTTTTTTGAACCCCATTCTTGTCTTTAATGGTCATTATTTGCTAAGTAATTACCGACCAATTTTTTAGGTTGGTACTTTGGTCATTATTTTGTTATTTTTAGTAGTGTATCTATCTATCTACCTATCTATTTGTTTGTCTATCTATCTATCTGTCTATCTATATATTTATCTATCTATTTGTCTATTATCTATATGTATATCTATCTACATGTATACCTATCAAGCTCTCTGTCTATCTATTTATCATCTATCCGTCAATCTACATCTATCTATTAATTAGTCAATATGTCAATTATCTATCTATCTATCTCTCTATCTTTATATCTATGTATATTTTATCTATATATTAGTATATCTTTCTATCTATCTATATATCTTTCTATCTATCTTTCTGTCTGCCTATCTATAGATAAATCTAATTATCTATTATAAGTATATATTTGTTAATGTGTCTATATGTCTATCTGTCTATCTATCTATAAATCTATTAATCAATCAATGATCTAACTATCGATCTATCTATTTATCTATCTATCTATCTATATATCTATCTTTGTATCTATCTAATTATATATTTATCTATCTATCAATGAATAAATCTATCAATCTATCTAACTATCTATATCTGTCAAAAAGTCAACCTATATATCTATATATTTATCTATCTATCACTTTTCTATCTTTCTACCTATCAATATGTCTATCTAGCTTTATGTCAACCTCTTTGTCTATCTATCTATAAATCTATCAAATTTTCTATATTAATATTTGCCGAGCTGTCTAAATTTCTATCTTTTTATTTGTTTTACTATCTATATGTTTATCTACCTTTCGATTTTTCTTTCATTTTATCATTCTTTCTGTGTATCTCTCTATTTATCTATTGATCTATTTATCTATTATTTATCTATCTATATGTGTATCTATCTATCTGTCTATCTAGCTATCTATCCATTTCTCTACCTATCTATATGTCTATTTTTTTATCATTCTATCAGTCCAACTATCTATTAATCTATATATCTAATTGTATATCTATCTATCTTTCTATTTGTTTATGTTTATCTATCTAACTATCTATCTTTCTATTTGTCAATCTGTCTATCTGTATCTCTGTCTATCTATCTATTTGTCTATCTATTTTTGTACCTGTCTATTTTCCTATCTGTCAATCCATCTATGTATCTTTCTATCTGAATATCTATCTATTTAACTTTTTATCTGTCTGTCTATCTGGTTATATATCTATCTATCTATTTATCTACCTATTGACCTATCTAGCTATATACCTATCTACCTACCTATCTATCTTTCTATCTATCTAACTAACTATCTATCTATCTGCCTATCTATCTATGTTTTTATCTATCTATCTTATATTTGTCTATATTTCTACCTAATTATCTAACTATCTATAATTCTATCATTTTGTTTATCTTCTAATGGTCAATCTTTATTTGTGAATAATAATTAATCTGTCTATCTATATGTCTATCTATCTATCTATATATTTATATTATATGTATATTTGACAATCTTCAATCTATGTATCTGCCTATCTTTCTATCTATCTATCTATCTATAAATTATCTATCTATTTATCTATCATTCTATCTGTCTATTTATCTGTTTCACTTTTTATATCCCTTTCTTCTTATATATCTTTCCATTTTTCTATCTATGTATCAGCCTATCAATCTATCTATCAGTCTATATGTCTTTATGTCTATCTGTCTATCTATCTATCTGTCTATATGTATATATGCCTATTTATATATCTAATTTATAATCAATTAATCAATCAACAAATCTAACTATCTATCTATCAATATATCTAACAATCAATCTCTTTATATAATTATCTATTATCAATCAATCATCAATCAATAATCTATATATATATATATATATATATTATATATATCATCACTACCTATTTTTCTATATATCTATTTATTAATTTATCTATCTTTGTATCTGTCAATATTTTTATTTGACTATCTATAAATATCTCTATCTTTCTATCTTTTTATTTGTCTATCTACCTATCTTTCAATATGTCTATCAGTCTATATGTTTATCTATATATCTATATGTCTATCATTATATCATATCATCTGTTTATATATCTATTTATCTACTTGGCTATCTATCTATATATCTATCTATCTATGTATTTATCTATCTATCTATCTATCTATCTGTTTGTCTATTTGTCTATTTGTCTAATATCTAACTATTTATCTATCTATGCATCTATTTAACATTCTATCTGTCTATCTATCTATTAGTCTATATATCTATGTATTTATATGTGTATCATTCGATCTGTTTATCTGTATATCTATTTATCTGTATATCTTTCTATTTTCTATCTATCTATCTATCTATTAATTTGTTAATTAGACTATCAATCTATTTATCTATCTATTTATCTATATCTTTCTATTTGTCTATATGTCAGTCATTCTATCTATCTTTTTGTCTATCTATCAATAAATCATTTTATCTATCTATCTATCTATCTATCTAAATACCTATCTACCTATCTAACCATCAAACTTTCTATAATCTTTCTACTTATCTATCTATATATCTACCTACCTATTATCTATATATGTATTATCTATCTATCTTTTTTTCTTTCTACCTATTTATCTATCTATCAATTTATCTATCAATATTGACTATCTTTTTTTGTCAATATGTCTATCTGTCTATCTATCTATCGGTCTATATATTTATCTATCTGTCTCTCTATTTGTATATTTCTCTATCTAACTATCTATCCTTTTATCTGTCTATATTTTTATATGTTTATCTATCTATCTGTCTATTTATCGAACTTTCTATCTATCTATTATCTATTTATCTACTTGTCTATCTATCTATCTATCTATCTATATATCTGTCAGCCAGACACTCTATCTATCTATTTATCTACTTTATGTTTATCAATATATTAGTCTATCTTTCTATTAGTCTATATGTCAATCTTATATAATGGTCTATTTATCTATTTGTCTATCTATTTATCTATTTATCTATCTATTTGTCTATCTCTAATTATCTATCTATTTATCTATCTATCTATCTATCTGTCTATTTATCTATCTATCTATCTATCTGGCTATTTTTTATCTATTTTTCTTTCTATATATCTATCTGTCTATATGTCTATATGTTTATTTATCTATCTATGTTTTGTCTATATGTCTATCTATCTTTCTTTCTTTCATTCTATCTAAATATTTATCAGTCAATCTATCAATCAATCAATCTATCTATCTATCTATTTGTATATCTATCTATCTGCCTATTTGTCTATATATTTATCTATCGATTACTCTATCTATCTATATGTCGGTATGTCTATCTGTTTATCTACAGCTATTTTTCTGTCAATCAATCAATTTGTCAATGTTTCTATCTATCAATGGTCTATCGAACACTCCATTAATCTATATATTTATCTGTCTATCGATCGATCTATCTATCTATTTATATGCCTATTTGTCTATTTGTCTATCTTTCTACCTGTCTTCTATCTATCTATCTTTCTTTCTTTCTATTTGTCTATTTGTCTATCTTTTATCTTTCTATCTATTTTTTATCTAATATTCTATCTGTTTTTCTATCTAATATTCTATCTGTTTTTCTATCTATATGTCTATATGTCTATCAATCTATTTGCATAGTTATCTTTATGTCTATCTTCCTATCCATCATTCTATATATATATTATTATATATATCTATCTATCTGTCTATCTATCTATATCTCTATCTACATTAATATCTATCTATCTATCTGTATACCTATCTATTGTCTATCTATCTATCTATTAAACTATATATCAATATATCAATCAATCTATCTATCAATTAATCAACCAAACTATCTATCTATCTATCTTTCTATATATCTTCTTATCTCTCTATCTATTTATCTATATATCTACATATCTATCTATTTAATTATCTATTTATCTATATTTCAATATATATCTATCTATCTATTTATCTTTATTTTTACCTATTTATCTATATTTCTATCTATCATTTTGGCTATTTCTCTATCTATCAATATTTCTATCTTTCTATTTTTTTATCTATCTACTTGTATATGTGTCTATAAGTCTATCAGTCTATTTATTTATATGTTTATCTGTCTATTTATCTATCTATTTATCTATCTATATATCTATCTTTCTATCTATTTATTTGTCTAATTATCTATCTCTCAATCTATCTACCTATCTCCCTAACTACCCATCTACTTTCCTACATGTATACATTTCTACTCATTTTTCTATTTATCCATCTATCTATCTGGCTGATATGTCTATCTATCTAACTGTTTCTCTCTGGCTTTCTATCTATCTATCTGTCTGTCTGTCTATCTATCTGTCTGTCTATCTATCTATCTATCTATCTATCTATCTATCTGTCTATAGGTTTATCTATTTGTCTATATAATTATCTATTTATCTACTTATCTATCAATCTATCTGTCTATAGGTTTATCTATTTGTCTATATAATTATCTATTTATCTACTTATCTATCAATCTATCTATTTATCTATCTATTTATTTATCTATCTATCTACTTGTCTACCTATATACCTATCTATTGTCTATCTATCTATTTATCTATCTGTATATATATATCTATTTATATCCGTCTATCTATCTATTTATCTATCTGTATATATATCTATTTATATATCCGTCTATCTATCTATTTATCTATCTGTCTATTTATTTATCTGTCAATCAATCAATCAATCAATCTGTATATCTATCTATCTATCTATCTATCTATTTATCTATCTATCTATCTATCTATTTCGCTACAAAAAATTATCTTTGGCTATAAAAATTTAATTAAAGAAATAATCTCTAGCTGATTTGTGAGGAATTAGCTACGGAATTGTAATAGAAGTTTGATTTTACATTAAAAGACAAGTTTATGATGGATTTGTGACTGATTATAGATGGAAACATTTTTTTTGATAAATATCCCTAGCTAATATTATTGTAGATTTTGGAATAAAGAATGACGAAAATTTAGCAATTACTTGAGAGAAGGATTTTTCCTAGCAATTTAGCTCGAGAAAAAATCCCTCACTAAATCATTATTTGGAAATCTTTTTTTACAATTTTATATTAATAGCAAGCAATCAGCCCTTAAATTATAATTTTCACAAAATCTATGTATTTCACTAGGGATATTTCCCTAGCTATTTTGCTCGGGATTATTTTAGTTGTTAATCTATACTTAATTATTTCTTATTTGTTTTATATATTATTTGTTTTAATATTTGATGTAACTTTTTTATTAAATGTTTGTAATGGTCTATAGATGAGGGATCCTTTAAAAACACTTTCTCCTCAAATAATTATAAAAATAGGATATTATAAATAAATAATTACAAAACTGTATAAATAAAATAGAAATTTATATTAATAAAGTCTAAATTAACTATTTATAGGATTTTAAAATTTTAAAATATTTAAAAAATAATATTTTATTTAATTAATAAACATATTTATATATTTGTATTAATAAAACATAAAATAATTATTCTATAATTATAAATAATTTTTAATTTTTGAATTAATAAATGAATATACTTTAGCATTTGTATTAATAAAACATAAAATTATTATTTGTATGATTATAATAAAAATATTTACAAAAAATCTGAAATAATAAATATATTAATATTAATAAAACTTAAAAAAATATTTCATGATTATAAGAATCTTTTAAAAAAATATTTAGAAAAATATTGAATTAGTAAAAGAACACTTTAAGTGTTATAAAAAAATATCTCCATGTGCTTATTAAAAGAACACTTCAAGTATTTTTTTATAGTTATATTACTAATGATATTTTTTATCCTATAAATACTTAAAATAAATTTTTGCCATATTAATACTTTTTAAAAGCACTACCAAACTGATCCTAAGTCTATTTGAATTCAAGTTTTATTTTTGCCCTTATTAAAATTTATAAGAATTAAACCATTGTATAAGATATTTAATATTAGCTTTTTATATTTCATTCTTATTAAAATACTAAATACATCTTTTTTTATGATCTTCTCACTTAAGCTAATTTATGATTTTTATAAATTATAAAATATGATATGGAATTTTATGCCATAAATTTATTTCATAATATATTCATAAAAATATTTTGAATTCATTAATATTTATAACCATTATATATATTATATATATAATTCTTTTTTATAATTTCATATTATTTTTTTCTGTATGAATTACTATTAAAAATTTATTTATATATTATAAAAAATTAAATCTTATAAATTTTGTATGGTTATAGATTTATACAATTAATAATTGTTATATGAAATAATATATATTTTTTCAATAATACGAAATAATATATTAAAATTATTTACTAATTAATAATTTTAAAGGTTATTTAGTGTGGGCAAGAAGGGACAACAATTCCTATGTACCATTGTCATGATGAGATCTTTCCCCTCAACTGTTGGCTTTAGGAAGGAGCTTTCAAATGCACCCACAGACAAAATATCAAACCTCCAATTCTCTAATTATAGCGATTGTCTGTATGGATGATGTTGTGCTTCAGTTTGTTGATTTATAGTTTTTCCTTAATTCCTTCGTCATCCATAACTGGAAATTTCAGTTTTATGGGATATCCCACTAATATTTCACATTTACTTATTTTTCACATGTTTCCTTGCTGTCTCATCCTAATACTACATATTGATAATAGACGTATTATAATTGTAATTCTTTTTTGTAATATTGCTATTATACTCCAGGTCCTCATGACAGACATAGTCTTCTTGATTTTGTTGTTGAATTTTTGTACGTGATAGGTGGTGGAGAAAGAATGTAAATCAAGTGGGAAGATGGGCGAGTTAGATTCTTTTGAGATTGAAAGAGAAACAAGAGAGAAATGCTTCAAAATGACTGAGTTTTAGTTATCCTGTGTAAACAACCTCGCTCTCCAAAATAGAGTAGTAGTACCATAATATTCATCTCCCACAAAAAACAATTATTATTATGTTTTTTTCCTTCCATGTTTTGTTCAATTGTCAACACAGTGCTAGAGAATGCCTGCAGCGAGCAGGGAGCTAGGGTGGTTGCCATGGATAATTCTAGAAAAATGCTTGTCAAATGCTTAGCTGCCTCACTCTCACTTATAACATGCCTCTCTCTCTCTCTCGCTTGCTCTCTCGGTTCATTTCTCCCAAACACTATCGATTGGCTAGTTTTTTGGCCACTAGACTCGTCAAGCTTCAATCCTGACGGAACTGATTAAGATCATCTCTGAAGCTTCTGCACTGAATGATTAGAAGCTTCTTCACGAACAAATTGGTCTTTTTACAATGTTTCCTTGATCAAAATTAAATCAAAATTATATGAGAAAATATTTCTGACTTTCAGAGCGCTGCATTGTGGGACCAAAGCAGGAATCGAGACTCAAGTGGGTGGGTTCATTCAAGCATCTCGCGCACTTCACCTTTGTTAGTGAATTATATTCTCTAAAAAATTGAATGTACACAGCACATGCATTACATTTATATTTGTTTTGTACCGGGCACAAAAATTCACACAATGGAAGTTGGCTTGACAGAGCAACATCATCAAAACCTCCAACAAGTTGTTACCATGGAGAGGCTCAACCACGCAGTATAGGAGCAACTCAACTTGGAGGGAGTGAAGTCTAGAGCTGTTAGCCATGACAAAGCAATCAATTGCATTCTAAAGACTTTGATGCTTACTCCTGAACTTAAACAATTCCAAAATGGTCATTCTCAACCTAATAGTCCCTATTGAATGCATATTCAAATGCACAAACACCATCTCCAAGAAAGAAAATATTGGATATAGGTGTGGGTGTTGCATGTTTAACGATGCAATTGAACTACATACTCCAACCATGAACAGCAAAAATTTTGAAAAAAAAATGTTTTAGAATTGACTATTACAACTTGTATTGAATGTTCTAGGACTAAAGTCAATAAATATAACTCTGAGATAGTCCATTTTAGTTGTTTACTCTATTTGTGCACAAAACTAGCTCAACGCAGCATTTCTGGTTCCATATGGAAATGGCATCTGCACATATAGAACTATCAAGATCAAAAACTAATTTAAGGTCATGGCTGATAGTTGGAGGTTTTGTTCTTCCACACATTAAATAACTTGAGAAGTGTAGAAGAAGGAAAAACTGGTTTAGAACGTCCAAGATCACTATCTAAACTCACTAGTGCAAGGATTTGAAAAAAAAATACAAGAAATGCTGATTAACTTCTATATCTACAAGCTAGTTCTATACTTTTTTTTAATTTTTTTTAAAATTCTGTAAGTTCCTTGAATTTTTTAGACATGAATCAACACTCACACATATGGCCCATGTTGCATGTATTTTTTTCATGATTTGCAAAGTAGCAAGTTTCGTTGTTTACTCGTGATGACTACTGACCAATTAGATATTGGAACTAATGATATAAGATGCATGTTTTATACATCAGGCAAGATATTATGAGACAATATTCCATGATAAATTTCAAGCTTTTCAACATTTTCGATGAGATCATGGTGTCCAAGGCTTTTGTTTCCCTTCCAAAGATTGCTACTACTAAACTGCTGCTATTATGCTATCTTTTTGTCACCAATTTGAAGATATCAATTATTTTCATGTGGTGCAAGGCATCTTGTTGCTTATATTTTTTATAACCATGAGTATCATCGAGCCATATTAGGTATCTTGATTACTTCCATGTCAGGTTAAAACCCCCCCCCCCCCCGTTAAGTCTCATACATTTTGTTGCGTTTTAGACATATATTGATAGTTCTTACATGATATGGCTATTGTTTTTTGTAAGTAAAAAGAACATATATTATCAATGATGGTTGGTCTTGGGTTTAAGCAAATCAGATACAACCTCTTGACTCTCTGTGGTGAAGAAGAGTGCATCCTCTGGCAATATTTTTTTGTTTACAAAATCATTCTTTGACAGCAAAAAATGTTATGGTGAACAACACTTTATGTGACTAAATTTGGTTTTCAATTAAAAGTGATTCTTTAAGACTCCAGGCATTTGCCATTGATTTTAATTGACACTTGATTTCTGCCCTTGTGGATTGTTCTTGTTGATATAGTATTACATGTCATGCTATCCAAAAAAATCACTTCTTTAAATAAAAATTAGTGACATCTCCAAGAGAGATCAATTGCTGCATGGAATGCAAAACTTGTCTATATCATATCAAATTTAGAATTTAAAGGCAAGTTTATTTTTTCACAAGGCATGTGTGTTATTAATGAGATACTCTTTGAGTATTAGTATATTTTTTCTACAGAACAGAATTAACATGATTGGTGTTGCTTGTGAAAGTGCTGAAAAGGTGATGGCTAATACCCGAAAAGCCTATCAGTTTGCGAATCAATATGAGCCAACATTTGTTCCAACTCTAAATAAGGGTCAAACTGCTAAGATTCAAGAGCAAGAAAATTTACTTTAAGCTGATGTAAATTTTAGGGAAGGTTGCTTGATTACTAATTTCATGTCACCCATTCTTTACATTTTGAAATAAAATTGGACATGTTTAATTATATTTTTCTATCTCATGAAGATGTTGGGTAGATTTTTATAGTGTTGTAATTATTATGCGTTTGTTATGGTAGTTTATTTAATGTTTTAAAATGAGCATTGATACTCCAAAAGTCTCATTTAAGTGCTTTTATAATGTTTTAATTATTGTATGTTTTAAATTTAATATTTTGCTACATTTAAGGTTTTGGGAAAGAGAGAGGGGGGAGAGAGAGAGAGGAGAGAGAAAGGCAGGGGAAGAGAGAGGGGGGAGGATATAAAGAGCAAATTAGAGAGATAAAAAATATTATATTTTTATTTATTACTAAATTTTGGAAACAACAATTTAATATACATAATTGTGCTGTTGAGACAACTTATATCAAGTGTTCTCGTATAAACTAAAATAAAAAGTGGATAAATTAAATTATAAATGACATCAAACTTAAATATTTTATTCCAAGCTATTGCTTGGTGCGCACAATGTTGTGAAAAATTGGCCTCTTGGCTTTAGCACGACTCACGGCATAATCCATAGCACGCTCCACAAAAGCCTACCTAGGCATGATCCAAAATGGTGGAATGCTTTGGGCTATGCTAGGCCAAGAAGACTGACCCAAGATCTACAAAAGTAGGTGGTACAACACACTCAGAAATTGACCCATAAATAGCAAGGACTGAACTTGATCTAGCCTAAATCAGACACATGCTATCCCGAGTTTCACTCTTATTGGTAGGCTCATAACTAGTATCTATAGATTTGTTTTGAATTTTTTTGATTTTGAAGTGATAATCAATCTCTATATGTTTTATTTTCACGTGAAATATTGGATTGATAGTAAAGTGTTGAGTTTCTTTATTATAATAATATATATCAATCTATTTGAGAGAATTTAGAAAATAACTAACTATAGTAACTACATAAATAATATAGTATAATTATTGTTAGATAATTAAGTTAAAATATATATATTTTTATATTTGGAGGAATCAATTGAAGAGGAGCCGATACTTGTGGGTAAGTCTATGTTTTGATCAAGTAGTGAGTACACTAGTACATGTTTCAATATGCCAAAATATATTCATTATAATTACTAGAGTCCAACTGAATTTGAGTGCATCTCTACCTGTCTATGCTCTTGATTTATAGATTAAATCTTATATCATGGAGCTATGTTCATATATCTGAAAATTTTGATAATTATATCTATATGAGTATGTCGGAGAGAATATAAAAAATGATTAATTATACTAATAATAATAGTGATATTTAGTCTAGTCATAATTTGATAGTTTAATATTTTTATATGATTCTTATATTTGGAGGAGCCAATTGAAAAATTGGTACTTGTGGACAAACATACATTTTGATGAAGAAGTATGTAGGTTAGTGTGCATTTCATCATGTGAAAATTAAACAAAATATCTAATATATATTTTACCTAAGAAATAAAAATCAAAACTCATAAGTATGCCAATCTAATACAAAAGATTTCTCTCCTCTTAATTATACTTTATGGTAGCTAGTATGTATTCGAATGTAGAATTATAAAAGCTAAATAGCACTAAAATATAATTATGCAATACATAAATATATTTTTGAAATAATATATGTATGTTTACGTTCAATGTGAAAGATTTTTCTCATATCCAAATTCATGTCTGTGTTAGAGCGATAAATAAGAATTGATTATAAAAATAAAAAAAAATTGTGACCAAAATTTAATATTGATTAGATTTCAAGTAAGAGCTTGTGAGATGAAGTTAGTTAAATATCACCTGATCATGTTCATATGTTTTAACCCTCTGAACATGTTTGGTTTTCTTTTTCATGAATTATTGGCCTGTAAGTAACTTTGTCGATCCTCAATTAGGCCTACTATTGCCATCATTTATTGCAAAATCGGTTGTATCTCCTTCTATTACTACTAGTGACAGCTTCATTTGAAAATAGTTCGCCTCTGCCATATGCCATTTCTCCTAGTGTTGGAGCGAATATGTTGAATGCTTTTTCTCCTCAGTAAATTGTGCAACAACAGCTATTGGGCACAACAACAATCCAAACACCAGCAAAAGGTAGCACCATTACATCAACAATAGCCAATTTAGGCAACCATTAATGTAGGGATTAGGATAGATATGGCCAACTTTAATAATGGAAATGGCTAAATATTTTGTTCTGCTATCTTTGGGTTTGTTTTGGTCACATGGGTTGTGGCAACCTCAAATGCAATTGCTCAGCCACTAGGTCACCTTCAACTGCAACAGTCTAGGTAGCTATCTTTTGTTATGCACAAATTGGGTCATAGCTAGCTGAACCAAGCAAATCAACTGAATCATCATCTAACCCAAGGGCTGCCTCATAGCCAAATGGTAAAACTCTTGTATGATTGCCAATGGCTTTTTCTAGTAGTATTCAAATTTACTAACCTTGATTGTTGTTGTAAATTGTAATGCAGTTAGGAATAACCAGTAGCAATCCCCAGGGGACTCATACCTTTCACATGCTAAAAGAACAATGTATGTCTTTGTTGTGTATTAGTTTTGATGTGTGTAGTATTGTCCCAAAGGTGTTCTTGTGTCACATGTCATAGGGCTTAAATAACATGGTGCGGTGCGCATGTGTAATAGAGTGAAGACATTAGTATAGCTACATGTGACCTTGAGCTTGAAGTTTTTCTCCTCACATGTCTGAAGTTGTTTACTTTTGTCACCTATAAAATAAATTACAATCAAAACTAAACAGGAGAGAAGTTTTTGAGAGAAATTTAGAGTAATTATATAGATTTTTCTCAAATCTTTAATAGATAGCAAGTGTAGAAGAATTTTCTTAGATGGAGAAGCCTCTCAACATCAAATTTCAAGAGCACGCTAAGTGTTTGTGATCTATATCAAAAGAATTCTAGGGGGTTCTAAAAATTCTAAATATTCTATAATATTCTAGAATCATATAATACCTTTAAGAAGGAAGGGTCCATCTTTTTTGGATTTAGTATGGGTAAAGAAAATCCTTCCCATCTAATTTGGTGATGTTCTTGTCACATGTTTATTATGAAATTTGATCGTATCTTTTTGAAATTATCATGATGTTCTTGTCACATGGATATTTTAACATAATATATCGATAGGCAAATAATAATAAAAATGAAATTAAAGTTTAATAAACATTCTAAAGTTATAATAAATAAAAGTAGTATATGTATTATATAATTTGTGTTGTATAATTAAATCATGGTATTTAGTCAGAAACATTATTTTGTAATTTTGTTTATTTATTATAAATGTTTTAAAATTTTTATTTAAAGGTAGATATTTATGCTATAATTTTATTTATTTATATTTGGATCTATTTGCATATATAAAGATATTTTCATGAATGTTTTAACATAAAATATCGAAAGGTAAATAAAAATAAAAATGAAATTAATGGTTAATAAAAATTTTTAAATTATAATCAAAAAATTAATATATATTAAATAATTTATAATACAAAATTATATCATATTGTTTAGTAATAAATATTAATTTTGTAATTTTTTTAAATGTTATAAATGTAGTAAATTTTTTATTTGATTATAAAATATTAATGCTTGATGTAGCCATGGAGGAATATGTGTAACATGTAGGTTGTGTTCATTGGGTTTTTTTTATATGAATCAAAGAGAGTGATTTTTCATGTAGAATTAAGTCAAAAAAAACTATATAGTTGTTAGGAAAGTGGTCATTGCTTTGGTGGTTCCATCACTATTTGACTACAGCAGTAAATATTAAAAGGTAAGTGTATAATTAAAAATATTATTTTTAATTTATTTATATCTAGCATAGCTTTTTATTTCATGTTTTATCACAATAACTCATGGAGGAACATATGATAGCTGCTTCTCAACCAGTTGAGGGTTCTATGGATCTTCAGATAACACTTTTGAAGGAAGAAATGCAGGAGATCAAAGAGGTGAATAATGAGATGAAAGAAATAAAGAATGCAATGTAATAGCATATGACCTATATGGAGTCACAGTTACTGGCCTTGATGAGACATATAGCACACAGAGTTCCAGCAGAGTATTAACGTCGGAAAGTCGAGCACAAATACATCAATGAATGATGAGGATAATGATTTAGTTTTAATGATTACATACCTATGTTATGTTTTTGTTTTAATTATGTAACTATTGTATCAGAAAAATTTATTAACTAATTTTAATTTTTGTTAATTATAAATAATAGTTTATAGTATATGTTTTTATTCAATTTAATATAAAAATTTAAAAATATGTAATCAAATTTTTTGTATAGAAGTAAACTTGTGAATATAGCTTTGGAATGAAAATAATTTTGGAATAAATATAGATAGGGATTTTCCCTTGCTAATTTAGCTAAAAACCTTTCTGTACATATTTAGTTCAAAAATATTAATTACTATTCTTAATTACTATCTGTCTATTTATCTATCTGCTTGTCTATTTGTCTACCTATCTATCTACTATTTATCTATCTAGTATCTATCTATCTATCTAACTATTTACCTCTCTACATGTCTACCTATTATCTTTCTATCTATTTATATGTTTATATATTTATATGTTTATCTGTATATCTATCTATCTGTTTATATATCTATCTATCTGTATATATGTTTATCTATCTATTTCTTTATTTATCTCTCTATTTATCTATCTATCCATTTATCTTTCTGTCTGTCTATCTATCCATTTATCTTTCTGTCTGTCTATCTATCCATCTTTGTATCTATTCATCTGTCCATTTGTCTTTTTGTCTATCTATCCATCTATCCAATTGTCCATCTATCTATCTATCCATCTGTCCATCTATCTATCTATCCATTTGTCTATCTTCCCATGTGCCCATTTTCCCATCTATAAATATGTTCATATGTCCATCTACCTATCTATCCATCTATCCATCTGTCCATGTGTCTATCTATCCATCTATCCATCTATCAATCTATCCATATGTTGATCTATCCATATGTCCATTTGTCTATCTATCAATCTATCTATGTATCTACCTATCCATCAATTTATCTATTTATCTTGTTGTGGTTCTGGTAAATTTCATATCATAATTTAACAATGGACTTGAAACCCACTAATGATCCAAGTGAATATAATTAAATGTTGGACAATGATATTACCTACTATAGCACAAACTTAAAATTTGATTTTGATCAACCTATTGAATCCTAGCACAATCAAGTATCCGTGCTTGTAGCGATATCCACACAAATATATTTTCATTATATATAATTTTTCATTTTATATCTCTCCTATTTTATATAATATTTTGGTTTTTCACACATTTTATTAATAGGATGTGTCATTGATGAAAGATTTTGATATTTCACACAACTTTTTAAAAGGATGTGTCATTAAAGAAACCTTTAGTTTTTCACACACCTTTATAAAAGGATGGGTAATTAATGAAAAGGATGTCATTGATAAAAATGATGTGTTATTAATAACACACCTTTCTAAAAGAGGGAAACATGGGCTTTAAGTTTGGTCCAGTTTTAAAGGTCTAACCATATACTATTGCACTAAATTCTTTAGTCTAATTAGCTTAAGGTCTGAAAGAAATTTCATACTTAAATTAGGCCTAGTATATTTTAGTCTAACTATTATAAAACAAACTCACATTATATATACATTTTTATGTGCGTGACACATTAGCTTATCAGAATGTTGGCAGATAGTCTAAAATCTCATTTTAAAGAAACAAGAAATGAGTGGTATTTTGCAATATATGATTATTACCCAAGTGTAGAAAATATAATATTTTCAACTTAACCTAATTTCATGACCTATTTTATTTGATGACTTAGTCTTTTTGTCCTTGATATCTAGATTGATTTATAAGACATTGATCATGTCATCCTCATGTCAATCTATATGTTTCTTGATCTTTGAGTAGACTGACTTAAACAAATATATATCTCATATTGACTTATTTCAGCTTTGTCATGCATTTTAATAGTCCTACTCAATTAAGCGGCCAACTGATATCACTTTCATTATATAGAAGTGACAAATTCCATCTACATCAATCACATCCCTTTGCACAATTTATTGTATACCTAGTAAACAACTTTATAACTATCCTTGTTACATGTAGCATTTATTGAATATAAAGTATACAACACTTTTTGTAGGGAACCATAGTGACTTCAGGTCAAAGGACAATTCATACTATAATCACTAAGAGAATATGTATGACACATATATAACAATCCATGCAACATTCTCTTAGCGGGTCAGTTCAGTATATGTCCTCCAACATATACTCAAGTTTTAACTTAATATCCATATTAGTTAACCTACATGCCAGTCTTAATAAATAAATATTTTCCTTGATTATTAATACTTGACTAGTGATAATTTAGAATAGTATTCCTAGAATATATCACTCTAAAGCATTATTTTTTTCATCTAATATTTGCATATATCTAAATAAATATAATGATCATAAAATAATATCATTATACATATAAGATTTGATACAAAAATCCCAAAAGAATCATTTAATGATTGACTTTTAGTGCATACTCTAACATATATATCAATTTATCTATCCATCTATCTTGTTGGGGTTCCCATAAATTTTATATCAAACTTTCGTAACAGACTAGGAACCCACCAATGATCCAAGTGAATACAATTAAATATTGGACATTGATGTTACCCATTGTAGCACAAAATTAAATTTTTGATTGCAAATGGTTTGGCCATATCCAAGCATAGTCGAGTGTCCGTGCCTCTAGCAGTATCGACACAAACATATCTTCATTATATATATATATATTTGTTTTTTATCTCTCTCATTTTATATAACCATTTAATTTTTCACATACCTTTCTAAAAGGATGTGTCATTAACTAAAAGTATATGTCATTAATGATGCTTTTTGGGTTTTCACACACTATTATAAAAGGACGTGTCATTAATAAAACCTTTTAGTTTTTCACACACAATTTTAAAAGGATGTGTCATTAATAACACACCTTTCTAAAAGAGAGAAATATGTGGATTAAGTTTGGGCCCATTTTAAAGGTCCAAATATCTACTATTATGCCAAACTTTTTATTCTAATTAGCTTAAGATCTGAAATGAATTTCAGACTTAAGATTAGGCCTAATTTCTTTTAGATTAACTAAAATAAAATAAACTCTAAATATCGAAAAATTTTTATGTGTGTGACCCAATAGGTTCTCGTAAAATTGGTAGTAACTTTAAATCTCATTTTAAAGAAACAAGCAATGAGCATCATTTAGCAATGCATCATTGCTACCCAAGTGACAAAAATATAATAGATTCAACTTAACCTATTTTTGTAACTTATTTTATTGTATGACTTAGTCCGTTTGTCCATTTGATCAAGATTGATTTATGAGGCATGGATCATGCCATTCTCACATCAATCTATATGTTTTTTGTTCTTTGAGCAGACTAACTTTAATAAATAAGCTCAATATCTCATATTGGCTTATTTGAGCATGGTTGTGCATTTTAATTGTCCTTTCAATAAAGGGGCCAACTTATATCACTTCCATTATATAGAAGTGACAAATTCCATATACATCAATCACATTCCTCCACACAATTTATTGTATACCTGATAAATAACTTTATAACCATCCTTGTTACAGGTGGTATTTGATGAATCTAAAGTTTACAACTCCTTATATAGGGAACCATAGTGACTTCAGGTCAAAGGATTATTCATACTAATAGTCATTATGATAATGTGTATGACACTTATATAACAATCCATGCACCATTCTTATAGTGGGTCAGTTCAATATATGTTATCCAACATATACTTATGTGTTAACTTATTATCTCAAAATAGTAAACCTACATGCTAGGCTTAAGGTATTAATATTGCCCTTATATATTAAATCTTGACTAGGAATAATTTAGAGTAGTATTACATAGAATATATCATCCTAGAACATTATTATATTCATCTAATATTTGTACAGATCTAAATAAATATAATAATCATAAAATAATGCCTTTTTACATAAATGATATGATACAAAAGTCCCAACAAATCATCTAATGATTGACTTTTAGGGTATATTCTAACAATCTCCCACTAGCACTAAAGCTAATCACTAAAGTATCTGATACCTAGTGACCAAGTGTGACCATCATGCTACCTCTATGCTAAAGCCTTGGTCAATGGGTCTATTATGTTGTCATCTGTAGGTACTCTGCATATCTTTATATCTCCTCTATTAATAATCTCTCAAATGAGATGGAACCTCCGAGGTATGTGTTTGGATCATTGATGAGATCAAGTTTCCTTAGCCTATGCAATAGCCTCATTGTTGTCACAATAAAGGTCTATTTGATTAGTTTTGCTAGGAACTAAATCAAGTTCTATTATAAAGTTTTTGATCCAAATAGCTTCTTTTGCCACATCAAAAGCAACAATATACTCAGCTTCTATAGTAGGATCAATAACTATATATTTCTTTGAACTCTTCCAACTCGTAGCACCACCATTTAAGAAAAATACATAACCTAACTATGATCTTGAATCATCCCTATTAGTTTGGAAGCCTGCATTTCTACAACACATTACAACAAGCTCCTAATTATCTTCATATATCAAGAAATAATTTGGAGTCCTTATTAAGTACTATCACCTAGATCTAACTAGTATCTTCTCATCATGCTTAATGCATATGAGACATTAGGATGAGTACAAATCATGCCATACACGATAGACAAAATAGCAGATGCATATGAAATCTTATCCATGCATTCTCTTTCCTCTTTAATAGAGTGACATAGAGCCTTAGAAAGGTTCACTCCATGTGACATTGTCGAGAATCGTTTCTTATAATTCTGGATGGCAAAATAATTAAGGACTTTATCAATATGTGCACTCTGACTCAGACCAAGAAATCTTTTTCACTAGAAGAAAAATCCCATATAGCAAGGGATAATTCCCTAACTAAATGGGCATTTTCTATCGATAAATGGGATATAACAATTTATTAATGAAGGAACTATTCCAAATCTAAAGTGCTCGTCGCTAAAATTTAGTGAGGGAAAGTGTCCCTAGCTAATAATTTAGTGACGAAAAAATCTATAGCTAAAAAGAATAATTTTTCTAGCTAAATTAGCAAGCTAAATGAGAGTTTTCATCGCTAAATGAGAGTTTTCATCGCTAAATGGATATAACAATGGATGCTTTCCCAATATAAAGTGCTCGTCACTAAATATTAGCAATGGAAATAGTCTCTCGCAAAATAAATTCGACGGAAAAAATCTTTTGCTATAATAAAGATATCCATAGCTAAATTAGCTATGGAAACATCCCTAGCTATTTTTATAATTTAATTTTTTAAAAAAATTTTAATTAAAACAGAAACTAAAAATGATACTTTATAATTAACAAAAAATAAAATCATTTAATAAATTATTCCAATACAATATTTTACATAATTAAAATAAAAAAATAAAAAAAAATTATTACATCTTATTCATTAATGTATCTATCAACAGTGCATAAATTATAATCTATCCATGCATTGACATTGCTTTCTTTCCCTCTGCTCCTCTGATCATCATCTTTCTAATCTGACAAAGCCATCCGAGTCACGGTGTGTCATGTCAAGTGAAAAATCCCTTCACTTATACAATCTTCGTATGGGGAACTATATTGTACCATATCTGTAAGAAATTTAAACAACTCAATCAATTCAAAATAAATAAATAAATAGTTATGTTATGATAAATATATAATATTGTAGTATAGATGTACATATATACTAGCATTTCACTCGTACATATATTACTGCAGTATATGTACACATAAACTGCAGTATTATGTGTACATATATCCTGAGTACATATATACTCAGTATATATGTACATAAAATACTGCATTATTATATGTGCGAATATCACCATCTACATGAGTATCATCATCATCATCATCATCATCATCATCTTAAGACCTAGTATAATTAGAACCAATCATTGTAAAACCTATAGCAAAAAAACTTATTTACTCATACGTTCGCTTTGTATTATGTGATAATTGCATATCAACACAATTACCAAGATTTTTAAGACCAACCTCTATCTGCCTCGCTGGACTTGACTTGAAATATCTTAATCCCGGAGCTTTAGGGAATGTCTATAATCCATGGCTTTTATTACCTGCATTAGTAAGTAATGCACAATGATTATTAGACCAGCCCTAGCAATTATATATTCAAAAGTGTGTATGTGTGTAAATGGGTGTGTATGTATGACAATATATACATGTCTACAAATAAATATATGCACCAAATTATAAATATACTCGATATATATGTACGTATATACTATAGAATAAAAGTATGTATATACTGAGTATATACTTACGTATATACTATAGAATAAACATATTATATACCAAATATATACATACGTATATACTGTAGTATATATTTATGGATATACTGAGTATATATATACAAATATACTCAGTATATACGAACATATATACTCGATATATGCATACTTATATTTTCAATATATGTAGATATATACTAAGTATATATGTAATTTATACCAAGTATATATGTATGTATATACTATAGTATTATATGTATGTATGTATAATAACATAGCCTTAGATGACACACATACTTGTACTTTCATGCAAATAGACATATCGTCAAAGACAATAGAATAAAATAATATAGGACTTTAAAACACACATATAGGTCTCTCAAGCATGGTTAGCATTTCTAGTTCTTGTTCCTCTGGTACTTCACACAGATAGAGAACATTATTACACCTACACATGGCGCATAACATACTATATTTACAAACCAATAACCAATAACAAGTGGTTGTAGATCTAAACTACGATGACGTAGATTTGCAAAAAATAAGAGTGTCAAGAACAAACCTAAGTTTGCGTGGAATTAATTTTTTGGTTCATCTCATAGCTTAATAAGCTAAGGTGTTGTTCCCAGCACCGTGAAGGAACAGCCAAGCCTTTTACATACCTATAATATGCTAAAACTCTAACCAAAAAATTTATGGACAACAAACATATTCACAGATTTATAAAAATAGTTATTATAGACATGAACAAATACAAATTAAAAATGATAGTCATATAACTTTAACAAAAATTTAAAATATGTCCAGAAATGATCTTTAGAGAGAAAGGTAGTGGAAAAATAAAATTTTTTAGGAATAATGAAGATAATAGATCCTAGGCCTCCTTTTGATCAAGCTGAAATCTGTAAATACGGAACCCATGCAATTGAAGCATCGTAGCAATGTCTGGATGCTTTGAATCATAATTTTTTCATGCATCTCACTTCATGTGTCCTACAAAGATTCACTATTAGGTTAATCAGCAAAGCAAATAACAAAATCAGAATAAAAAAATTGAAACTTGGAAAAAAATCACTTCAAGTTTTGCTACACATAGACAAAAATCAATAACAGTTCAGAAATAATTTTCATACGAAATCATCCTCATAATTTGTAGGGAATTTTGTGCTAGCTTTTCCTGTGAGGTTTCATAGTTGGATCTCGTAATGCTATCTATTACGTAAATGCCGCTAATTGTGACTCTACATAGGACATCTGCTATTGCATTACATTCTTAATTTCTTTCATCTCATCATTTATTTCTTTAATTTCTTGCATTTCTTCCATCAAATAAGTAATCAGCTCATCCTTTTCTTCTTTCATTTATTGTATGTCTTCCTTCAAATTAGTATACTACTCATCTTTTTGTTCTTTAATTTTATTTATTTCTTCCTTCAAATGAGATATCTGCTCATCCTTCTTTTTCATTTCGGTCTCCATAAATACAATACGTTCATTTGTTTCCATTGCTTGTTCGACCACCTCATCCACTATTGTTGAGATAGATGAATTAGAAGCATAACTGCTACAACAAAATGCCACTACCTTCGAGCCAATTTCGTACACTCACTGCTTCTTATGGTCTCCAAATAAATAGGATCATAGTCAATTGGTTGAAGATCCATAGAACCCTTAACTTGTTGAGAAGTAGTTGTCACACATTCCTCCAAATGTTCCAGAGATAAAATAGTGAAAAATACATTTATAGATATACAAAAAATAAAATAATTATTTTGCATTCCAAATATCTTTCAAAATGTATTGTAATATTATAAAATTTGATAAATATAATAGATTCTTACAGTAATCATCTGAGTCTTATTGTCAACAAACTGACCATCCACTTTCTTCACATGCATCTTCTTAAAAATCTCATAAAATTGGGATCTCAACCCAATTATCCTGCCTAAAATATGTATTTATTAAGTCATAAAATAACAAATGATCAAAAATTTTAACAAAATTAATAAAACGTTGCATATATTTGATTTATTAGACTATTAGGACAAACACTAAATATATAAATGTTTATAATTTTAAAATTGTACCAAATCTTGAGCATGCTCAATGCTCGACTTCAACCATCATGTGTGTCGATAGTTTTCTCTACCTAGTCTAGCTACCTCACTTTGTCAATTTTTGCTGGCAATATCTGTTTTTTTTTCACATCCGGCTCCTCCCAATACTTAAGCCATTCGGGCCAGTAATCAATGGATATAAAATCAGGCCTTTCTTTCATATTATTCAATTTATGGACAAAATCAAAATACAATTGATTAGCTTTGATCTCCCATAATGACTTTATCATTACATCAAATTTGAGTGCCCATGTGTACTTATTCTTTATATAAAAAAATCACAAAAGAATTTATATTAATAAGAACATAATTATTTACTACTTGAATAATAACCAACATAATAGTTAAGTAATTAGATAATTATTTTTCAATGCTTTTGTTTTGTTATTTTTTACCTATCATTAAAATAAGACTTTTTTGTTGATTCGGAAACTTTCTTTCAGGAGAAAACTTTAGAATCAGCCATTTTCTTGAAAGAATTTAAAATTATAGTCAAGCACTTGTGAGATAGAATAAAACTATACAAATAAATAAATAACATTGAAAACAAGCAAATCATAACTATATATTTAAAAAAAAGCCACTGATAGTAACATCAGATTTTTTCTTTCAAGTAATATTTACATTTTTTTACCTCTCATCCATAATCTCAATTACTAACTTAGACTGAATGTAGAGGAAGACACAAAATTTGATGATGTCATTGGTTTTGTAAATGGGGAAACTATCAGTCTAAAATGTGGTGTAGGAGATAGAGATGGATCAAAACAGTGTGGATGAAGCATAATGGATGGTAAGCTTTTATCTTATAAAGGCGATAGTAGAGGTCTCAATGATGGTGATGCTGATAGAAATGGAGATGGTGATTTTGATGTTGAAGTCTGGATATGGTGGACATGAGATTGTACTGATTCTGCAACATGATGTAACATACTAGATGAATTTGGTTCATTTTTGCATCCACGTCGAACTCCCCCATGGCCACGTCTTTTATGCACCATCTGCTATACAAAATAAAACATAGAACAAATAATACAGATATGATGAACAAGCATGCATTTTAGAATAAAACACACTGATAGATTTCAACAAAATATAGAAACTCTTTGATAGTTTAATATTATAATACAAGTATAATAGTTTAATTATCAGCAACACTGTCATCCTCCAATGGATCTTCTGATATTTTCTCTGATTCGATAGAAGTTCAAACTCATCTTCAGATAGAAATTGATCATCTTCAATTTCTATTATGCCACTATTTGAGTAACAAAAAATTTCTTGATCTTCATCTATATGCACAGGCTAAATATTATTAATGTCGTCTTCCTGGAATACCGGTGCAATATCTAAGTCTGCACTTCTTTGTTGTGATGTTGGTACTTCAAAATTTGATCGAGCTTTGATTTTGCAAATCACGCACCAATCACTCTTATCACGAGATAAACTCGGATATGTATAATAATATACTTGAGTGGCTTGAACTTCGATAATAAATGGCTCATATCAATTAGATCTTCATTTATGGTTAACATCTACTAACTTATAATCCAAATGAATCTTTGTTCTCACATTTCATGTAGGATTTAACAACTCACACTTTAATAATACAATCCTATTATTTTCGAGTCCATGGTACTCTAACTCAATAACTTGTTTGAGTTGACCATGATAATTAATATCATCTACACTATAACCTGAGTCTTTAATGCATACACCAATATTCATTGTTGTTTCAGAAGAATTATGTTCGATTGTTTTAAATTTATATCCATTGATAAAATACCCAAGATAGGTTGTCACATATCTAAACGAGCTTTTACTTAGATTCTGAATAAAAATATTTGAATCTCCATTTGAAGGATCAATTGCCTGTGATATAAATTTTAAAAATGATATTAACAAATAAAAGATACTAATAAATTAAATTTTTCAAAATTTTAAAAGTTAATATTTCTCACATAATTTTTGAACCAATTCGCAAATTCACTTTCCGGCATATACTCGACATAATTGCTGGAAATTGCTGGTTGCCTATAATTTAATTGCTCAGCATAAATAATGCACAAATATAAAAAAAGAGAGAAAAATGTATATCAATTTTTAATAATTCCTATTAAAGATAGATTTAAATATGATTAAACTTGCAACCATTTTGGGTATAAATACTCAATATATGGTGCAACCTCCTCACAATTAAGTAAAATGTAGCTCTGGGTTGCTTTGTACTCTTCATCTATCATACATCTTTTTATTGCTCTTCCAAATGTTCTTCCAGGGTGCTTGAAGATAGATAGTTTGTCCACAAAATCATCTTCTACCATTACATGACCTTCATCATTCCGAGGCACATTTCTATTATTTGTATTAACATGATCCTCAAAATAATAAGAACAAAATGATGATGCTTCTTCTACTAAATATGCATTACAAATTGAACCTTCAACTTTTGTCTTGTTTCTAACATTCAATTTCAACTTACGAAGATACCTACAACTACAATGTTAGGTTTCAATTATATTAAATTATAATATTACTTTATATATGAAATAATAAAACAAAGATTATAGGTATTTACCTATCTTCAGGATACATCTACTTATATTCCACTGGCCCTGCTATCCTTGCTTCATATGCCAAATGGACCGGAAAATACTCCATTCAGTAAAAAAAACTCGGTGGGAATATCCACTCAAGCTTACAAATAATAAGTGGAATGTCATTCTTCAAACTCACAATGTTATATATTTTGATTATTGTTGTAGTTAGCTATTTAAAAACCAAAATAAGTTCTGTAAGGGCCTTCCAAACACTTAGGGGATGTAATTCACTGAATGAAATAGGTATTAATATCTATATAAATACATGATCGTCATGACTTTTCATTCAAATTTGTATATCTGCGCATTTACCCATATTTGACACATATCCATCAGAGAAATTCAAATCTTTAACCCAATCACATAATATCTATCTTGCTTTCTTATCACGTGTGTAGCGAGCCTTAGGGAATTTTTTTGTTGACTCATTCAGTTTAAATTTAGGATGCCAACATTAATCATTCAGCTCTTGTCTTGATTTTAAAGTGTCTTTTATTTTTGCATCTACATTAAAGACAGTGTTGAAAATATTATCAAACACATTTTTTTCAATATGCATTACATCTAAGTTATGATTAATTATATAGGAATTCCAATAGGGAAAGTCCCAAGATATACTACGTTTACTACCGCCAAATATTTTACCTATTGGTCTATTACTTCTAGTAGCATCCTTTTTAGCTACCTTCTTCAAACACAAACACTAAATCTCTATCATAATATCATATCCTGAATGAACTACTGGTGCAACTATCATAACAGTTTTATTTTTTTTAAAATGTTGTTCTATTTCTTTGAAATGGATGATTCGTATGTAGAAACTTACGATAGTTTTCAAACCATGCCTATTTACCACTAAATTTGAGGGTAAATGCAACATAATTCTTTATGCAATGTGGGCATGCAAATCATCATGCAATACTCTAGCCAGACAACATTGAATATGTTGTCTGGTTGGAGTATTCACACCAACATCCAGCATAATGAAATTTTGCTTCTTTAAGATATCATATGTATTCACACCAACATCCCACAAATGATTTAACTCTACTATAAAAGGCTGTAAGAAAACATCCAGCATGTCTTTCGGTATTTTAGGCCCTAGAACCACTTTTGACAAAAACATATATTGTTCCTTCATACACAACCATCGAGGCAAGTTATAATGTGCCACTATCGCTGGTCATGCTGAATACTATTGTCCAGATTGCTCAAATGGTTGAAATCCATCTATGAAGAGACCCAATCTCACATTTCGACATTCAGCAACAAAATCTTGATGTATATAATTAAAATGCTTCCAAGCAAGTGAATCTGATGGATGCCACATTACCCCTTCTTCAACCTCATACTCACAATGCCACCTCATATCATTGCTATATCATTAGATGCATATAGTATGAGTAATCGAGGAATTAATAAAAAATAATACATCTTTTTAAATGCAACTTTCAATTTTTTGTGCGTATCTACAACACGAGATGCCTTCTTAAATCAAGGATGATCACAAAACTTACAGCTAATAAATCACTAACACCACCCCAATATAAAATACATCCATTGAAATAACAATCAATTTTTTCCACTGGTAGACCCATTCCTCGTAGTAACTTTTTAGTATTGTAAAAGTTATTAGTAATCAAATTATTATCCGGGACTATCTTCTTCATCAGTTTTGACACTTGATCAAATAATTTCTCAAACATATGATAATCTGACTTAATGCTCATAAGTCGAGCCACAAGTAACAATTGCAAATGTGTTTTACAACTAGGCTACACCTCTTTATCTTCAGCTTTAAGCATTTCATAAAATTTATGAGCTTCAGGCTTAAGTGGTCATCCATGTAATCCTTATTGAAGTCAGCACCAACAGCTTCCATGATCATTCTATGGTATGTGTTTGATGCTTCTTCACCACAAGCAAATGATTCAGTACCCTCATTTTGGTCAATGTTCAGAGCCATTGTACTTTCCCCATTATAAATCCAATCAAAATAATTTGGCATAAAGTCATACATAGCCAAATCGTATCTTATAGTGTTTACATCACAAAAAGGGATATTCTAAAAAAATTTCGATGATTAGATGGAGACTTAACTTATTCTCCATCCATCCATCTCGATTGACTACATGCAAAATTTATGAAAGTTTTAAGCCACTCAAAAAATCTTTATTCAAAAATCCATTAATAAATATTTAGTACACCCACTTATGATATGAACTCATTTTTCCCTGTTATATTTACAAAAAACAATGCTCAAATATTATTTTGAATTAAACATTCTATTACTTCAAAATATACTAATAATTAAATAAAATTACTTGTAGATAAATATTTAAAAATTAAATAACATGAATATCGAGGCAATGCATTTGCAGAATCTACATGAATAGATAAAATAATTTTAGCATGATAAAGATTAATAAATACCATGGTATTCCTAGATAAAGGGATCAAAATACGATAATGTACAAGAAAGGAAAGCAAAAATGAAAGACATTTAAAGTTTGAAGGGGGGGGAGAGAGAGGGAGAGAGAAGGTGGGGAGAGAGAGAGGGGCAGAGAAATGGAGAGATGGGGGGAGAGAGAGAGAGAAAGGGGAGAGGGAGAGAGAGAGAGAGAGAGAGAAAAGGGGTAGAGAGAGGGGGAGAGAAATGGTGAAAGGGAGAGAGAGAGAGGGGGAGAGAAATGGTGAAAGGGAGAGAGGGAGAGAGAGAGAGAGAGGGGGGGAGGGAGAGAGAGAGAGAAGAGAGAACAAGTAAGAAAGGAGAGCGAGAAAAAAAACAAGAGAGAGAGAGAGTTACACAGAAAGAAAAAGAGGAAGAGAGTGACACAGAAATAATTAGAGAAGGAGAGAGAGACTCACAGAGAATGCAGTGTTAGAATGAGGAATTACATAAAAGAAATACAAATTTTCTTCTATACAAAACTATTAGATATTACATCTTTTGTCATACACAAGTTCATATGAGTCTGAGGCCTAAGGGCTAGGGTTAGGTAAGTGTACCTTAATTGTATTATACCATATATGAGCCTGACCAACGGACACTCTCATGCTATGTGCTTACATATCGTTGATTATATATCTTTTGCCGTTTAATCAAGTTAGTGCAACAAATTAGTATTATCCCATTAATAATTATATGTTAGTATACACATAGTATATGTAGTTATAAATAATTATATATAGTTAAACATATAGTTATATATAGATACATGCATACAAGTAGTTATAAGTAGTTATACATAAATGTATAGTTTTAAATAATTATATAGATTTACATACATTTATACATATATGTATCCATAATTAAAAATAAAGTTATATTTATGTATATAGAATTTTTTATAGTTATACAAAAATTTATATATAGTTATACACATATAGTTAAACTTTATGTCATATGTTTTTATATATAAAATTATAAATATAGTTACAAGTGGTTATACATATAGTTACACGTATAGTTAAACTTATATTTATACACGTATGTATATATATATATTTTATATAATTTCATATATTTATACATATAGTTATGTATAGGTATAGATATACTAAAATACATTTTTTATACTAATATATAAAAATGTATATTAAATATATGTTGTTAAATATATATTTAAATATAGTTATGTATAAATTTTTTATAGTTATACATGTAGTTATACATATATATACACATATAGTTTAACTTATATTTATACATGTAGGTATATATATTTTTTCTTATAATATCTTATATTTATACATATAGTTATGTATAGGTATATATATACTAAAAGACATTTTTTATACTAATATATAAAAATATTTAGTAAATATATGTTGTTAATTATAAATTTTAATATATTTATGTATAATGTTTTTATAGTTATACATATAGTCAAAGACAATTATTTATAGTTATATGTTCTTATACCTATAGTATATATAGTTAAAAATATAGTTATATATAGTTAAACATATAGTTATATATAGATATATTCATACAAGTAGTTATAAGTAGTTATATAAAAATGTATAAAAGGTTATAAACAAATAAATAGATTAATTATATGAATACATATCTATATACATAGTTACAAATATAGTTATATTTAATTATATAGAGTATTACATAGTTATACAAATATTTATATAATAAAATACAATTAAATATTGATATATATTATTTAACATATAGTATATTTTATTAGAAATATAGTTATATAGAATTATACATATAGTTATAAATTATAATTAAGTTAAAAAAATAGTTATATATAGTTGTGGATATAGTTATAAAATTAGTTTACATAGTTACAAATATAATAAAATATAGTTATAAAGAGATTTATATAATTATACAAATATTTATAAATAATTATACATATATAGTTAAACATATAGTTATTGATCATCCTCAAGATCAACCTAGCTTTTAATCAATGCAAGACTTTTAACATTTGGCTATCTCTCAAAGCGGCAACTTATGTTTGTTTATTTATCAGAGGTTAATCACCATACAATTAGTCCAACATGATGTTCATCATAAAATTTGCCCACTAAATCACTATTATGCTCTAGATTTCTAGATTTCTAGATTTCTATCTATGGCAACTTATGTTTGTTTATTTAGCATTCTAGATTTCTATCTATGGCTATCACATATTTGTTATGAATTAACAATAATATGACATATCATCATTTTTTTAATTAAATATCTCAACTATTTCACTACAAGAAAATATCAATTTAGCTAGAGAATTTAGCTATGGATCAATCCCTAGCTAAATTATAAGGGATTTATGATCTTTTTTTTCGAAAAAAACATAACAACAGATTAGCGACAGATTAACGAGAAAAAATTTTTCGAAAATTTTGCTCAAAAAAAGCGGGGGATTTAGCAACGGATTAGCAACGGAAAATTTTCGTAAAATCCTCTCATAAAAAGAGTGGATTTTAGCAACGGATTTAGCAACGGAAAATTTGCATAACTTCTGCTCAAAAAAATGGGGAATTTAGCGATGGATATTGCGATGGAATATCCCTTGCTAATAAAAGCATGAATTTAGTAACAGATTTTCCCTAGCTAATTTTTAGCAATGGATTTATCGATAGATTTGCCCTCGCTAATATAATCCATGATTTAGCGATGGATTTAGAGACGAATTCTCCCTTGCTAATTAAATCCATGATTTATCAATGGATTTTGCTACGGAATTACCGTTGTTAATAAAATTCATGATTTAGCGATGAAATTAGTGATGGATTTTCCCTCGCTAATAAAATTAATGATTTAGTGACGGATTTAGCGACGAATTTTCCCTTGCTAATAAAATTCTTGATTTAGAGATGGATTTAGCGACGAATTTTCCCTTGCTAATAAAATTCTTGATTTAGCGATAGATTTAGCGACAAATTTTCCCCTGCTAATAAATTCCTTGATTTAGCGACAGATTTTTCTTTGCTAATAAAATCATTGAGTTAGCGACGGATTTTACTTTACTAATAAAATCCTTGATTTAGCGACGGATTTAGTGACGAATTTTCACTAACTAATAAAATCCATATTTTAACTACGGATTTAGCAAGCAAATATCTCTAACTAATAAAATCCATAAATTACTGACGAATTTTTCCTAGCTAATTATATCCTGACATAATCTGTCACTGAAATTTCATAATTTCTACCCAAAGAAAAACGAAGAATTTAGCAACGGAATTTCCCTAGATAATTATTAACGACAGATTTTCTCCAGCAAATTTAAATCTGTTACTACATAATTATCTAAATTTATTTTTTTATTAGTTTATATATAATTAGAATTGATAATTCTTTAAATATATTTTTTTTCAAAATATATGCATTTAGCTAGTAATTTTTTTTAGCTATTTGGGTTAGTTATAATTTCATATATAGACCATGACATACCTTTCCAAAATAACATATATATATATATATATATATTAGTTTTCAATAATATTTATATATGTAGATTTATATATATAAGTTTTCAAAAATATTCATGGATATAATAATATAAATATAAGTGTGTGTGTGTGTGTATGTTTTAGAAACTTTTGTACATTAACTTATATATATACATATAATCTAACTATATTTTTGAAATTTAAAATTATTCTACTGGCTTATATATTTAATCTAAATATATAATTGATTTTGAAAATTACTATACATGCTGGGGTATTTTCATGTTTGACATTTTAAATGCATTAATATGTAAATATATTTTTTATTTGGTTTAATGTTTTTAAATATCTAAAGACATGCATTTTTTTCTTTTGTAAATATTTTCAAGTTGGGTATAGAAAAGTAATGTCACATTTTTTTAAATATTTTCAAATCTAGGTTTTAACTCACCCGAACCTCAACATGGCGTAGTCATGTTGGATGAAAAGCTCACCTGAACCTGAACATGGCATTTTGCTGATGTAATGTTGGGTACAAAGCTCACATGAACATCATCTTATATGGCTAAAGTAAAGCGGGAGGTAAACTAATTTGAACACCCTGACTCACACTGGTTAACTCTGAAAACTAATTTGAACATCTTGACTCACTCTAGTTTTACTCCTGTTATTCGATAACAAAAGTGAATTTTCGCTACAAATTGGTGCCCCAAGTTTTATATGACACACAGTTGATGCGATATAGTTGAAGGTCAGATAATCAACAAAATCTTCAGCTTGGATGTTTAATTTTTCATTTGGAGTTAAATGGATGCATAACTGGGGGTTGAGTTCTGTTGTGATTTTATTTACATTTTTTTTCTTTTTATTTCATGTTATTTGATGGGATCACCCAACCCAATGATATGCATGACATATTTGATATTGAATGTTTAATTTTTTTTTCTACATTTTAATTGTCAACATGGTATTAGCTACAGATATATATGTGATTTAGGGATTACAAATTATAGAAGGGCACTTACACTTATCTCTAACAAAAAAAATGAACACAGTAAGGGAAACAAGTGCTCACATAAGGGTAGTAGGCACGCACAGTGTGCGACAAGAGGTCTGTACAATGTATGACAAGGGGCACACAATGATAGACAAGTGGTAGTGGAGGCATAATGCATGATAGAGGCATAATGCATGGTGGAGGCATGCAAAGTGCAATGGGTTTTTATCAAAAAACCCTAACGGTTCACAACAACATATGGTGGTGAGTGGTAATGGAAGATGGTAATTTTGTGTAGAAATCCTACTTAGTGTTTTTGTAGTTCTATAAAAAAGGAGAAAAGAATTAAGTATAGTTACTTTTGTATTTTTTTGAGAAATCACAATTTTCTGATATTGTCTGGATTATCACAGTAGAGGTAGATAGAAGAAAGTCTTAGTTCAGTGAATTCATTTTTGGAGGATTAGTCATTAAAAATAATTATCATATATTATTTTTAGAGAATAGATCGATAGTATTATGTTGTAGTGAGAGAGAGACTTTTAGTCAGAGCTATCTAGGGGTCTTCATAGAGTCAATTTATCACAACACATACTAAGAATGAGTATACAAAATTTTTCTTTTAGATAATAATAAATTATTCTTTTCTTATAAGTATCAATGATTATTTTATTTCTACTCTCATTTCATATTTATTGATTATCAACACAAGAGTAAATATTTATATCATTGGTAATTTTATTTTATTTTTTATATTCTTTTCTTATTTTGAAAATATTATTATTACCAATTGAAAAATATTTAAAAATTTCTTGATTATGCTATTATTCAGCTTTAATCTTTATTACTTCTTTGAATCATATTTATTTTTGATTGTCCTATTAGTTTAATTTATGTGAGTTATCTTTTTAGATAATTAAAGTATAGCTTTATTTTTATTTATATTATTATTTATTTGAATAATTTCCAGACTCTAAGGAAAATTCTAGTTGAGATTAAGTATGTTGAATTATATATTCTTTCTTTAACAATAAGATCTCTCTTTATATATATGAGTATTTTGAATTTATTACTTACGCATTCCAGCTTGAGTATTTATCACTAGTTAAATTGAGAATACTATATTATTTTCTTAAGGATATTTTGATTATATAATATGAGATATATCAGCTATAAAAGCTTACTAATATTTTGTATCATATATGCTAGTTTGATTTGATTAGGTACTTATGAAATCTTATACAATAAAATTAGGGGTGTCAAGTGTGCTGGGTGGCTTGAGCACGACCCATGACATGACACAATTTAGACATATCAAGTTTGACATGGCATGGTTCAAAATAATGTCTAGGCCTCACTCGTGCTAGCCTATGGTACTACTTTTGTGGGAACACATGAGCCTCATGTCATATCAGGCATGGCCCATGAGGCAGGCACATTGACATGAAATGTGGCATGACCATATCTGTAAAAAGCATTCATTTTAAAATGGTTGCTATTTGATGATTGGAAAACACTTGTTGCTGTGTTGTTGGCCAAAATAAAAAAAAATTTCTAATTATTTTATCTATTGGATTACATCCGACTTCAATGGTTTAATGGGCAAAATTCGATATATGGTTGTTAAATGGATAAAATATTATTTATAGATATAATGTTATTTTATCTATAAATAATATTTTGATATATTTTATTTTTCATAATTTATTTGTAATTACGTCTTCTCTCCCCTCTTCTTCTGGCACTTCTTTTAAATTATAAATGAATTATAGTATCCTGTTTGTGCTCATAATTTTTTTTAATTATAATTTTAATTTACCGGAATGTCAGAGTTATTTTTATGATGAGCTATGACTTCGAGGCATGAGAATATGATGTAGAGGTAAAAAAATACATGCTGCCCACATAAAATAAAGATACATATTACATTGCATATATTGTATTTAATAATTTTTATATAAATAAATAAATTAAAAAAAAGTAAAGGATTAGAAAAATACTATCATTCTTCTCATGCTTTACTCTCTTAAATTAAAAAAATAACAAATAATAAATATTTTAAAAATGAATTAGACTTATATATAGATAATAGTTGTAACTTGATAGAAATGTTTGATGTCGAAACTAAGTTTTCTTTTATGACATTGAGTCATGTGACTAAAAAACTTAAAAATAACCAAACTTCAGTAGTATACACACATTTTAACATAATTTAAAATAAAATTTTAGAGATATCGAAGAAGATTCGATATAATATATATATTATGAAAGATATATTTATGTTGGAAGGGCTGTTGGTGGCATTGAAAACTATAAAAGATATGCCAATTAATACACTAAAAAATATGGTGCATTAGATCTCAGACAAACTTTATTGACCGGTGAAATTTTGAAGTTGTATCAACTTAAGGTTTATTGACTTCATTTATGACAATGAGTTTGAAAGGAAAGACTTGATAAAATTCATATTATGCAAACTTAATTTTAATTTATTTATCATTGAATTTCTAGGTAAATTAGTAGGAATAACATATTAATTAGTAATTAATGAACTTAAAAAACAATGAAGTGATTTTTGTGACTTTTGACATTTAGATTTGTTGTGATTATGTATTCACATAAGTTATCACCCACTATATTGATTTTAAGTAGAAAATTAAATAAAAAAAAATATATTTTCATGAGATTGTTCATACTCATTATGACTCTCTATATATGAGTGTTTTTCAAAGATCTTTAGAGAATATGATATTCAAAAAAAAAATTTTAGTATTATATTTGGTAATGTTTCAAATATAAGTGTTGTGATTAATATGTTTGTGAGAATTATTAGAGATGTATCACTAGATGATATTTTTTATGTTAGGTATATGTATCATATAATTAATCTAATAGTGCAAGTATGAATAAAAATTGTTTTATTCATATTTGAAAAAATAAAAAATTGACTAAAAGTTAAATATATTAAGATACCTAGCAGACAATAAGATTTTTACATTTTATGTTCGTAAGTAGGCTTAAAAAAGAAAAAATTTCAAATGAATGTTTGACTCCATTAGTATTGTACATAGTTCATGTTGAATTCAAGTTTTGGCTATCAAAACTTGATATTCAACGACGTCAATAGTAAAATTAGTAAAATTATTATTAATAATTTAGATTATAAGATAAAAATTTAGTTTTTGAAATTCTTAATGATTTTTAAGATATGATAAATATGTCTTAACTTATGTACACTCTTACTATATGTATTGTATTTAAGTGTATATGTAATATTAGTTATACATTTAAAAAATATAGAAGATATACATTATGAATGTTTACTTTTTATTATTATATTGCATCTTTGGATAATAATGTTAAGATGGAAGAGCTATAAAACATATTATAATATTTATTCACATGCATGAATAAAATAGAATAAACATATTGTAGGATTCATGAACGATTAGATAATATGTTTAAATATTATGACACTAAGTATTATAGTTTTAGTGAGTCTTTTAGTTAGTTTTCGAGAATAGATATGAACAAATTATTTGAATACAATAATTTTTTCATTCAGTTAGCTAGAGGTAATTGATGTGATGGTTCGTCGAATAAGAGAGAGCTATCTCAGTACTTAGATATTACTTATTGCTCTATTTTATCATATGATTATATTAAGAATTTAGATATATTAAATTAGTGAAAATAATATAAATCCATCAATCTCATATTATCTAAGATTATATGTGATGTACTAACTCAATCTGATATCTAACATAATATAGGATCCTATTTATTTTGAGATTATGAATATTATTTTAGATAAGAGACTGATATTGTGACCATATATGATAAAAGTATTCTTATGCTTAAAAGACTTTGAGGATCCAGAAATAAGTTTTTAGGATTAAATTGAAATAATTGCTAGTGAATGATGACTCACACAGCATCAATGATATAGAGGTTTGACTATAAGTTTGAGATGTGACGATCTGAACCATACAAATTTATTGTGGATATTAGAAGACTGACATGTTATTATTGCTAATTACTATTGATTGTCATGATTTTTACTTAGTTTTCTAATTTATTATTATTTGTGATATCATGATGAAATCAAAAACATGAAATAGATAAATTTTTTATTGAGTTATGATTTTTATTTATTTTTATTTTAAAAAATAAATTATACTTTAAAAACTAACATTATTTGACAAAGTTAATGCCTACGGCTTCCCGCTTGATGCCTAGTGGCTGCTAGGCATTGGCAGACTGGTTAGCCTGGCCAGTACAGTTTAGTGGCAGTGGCCACATGCCATTGGGCACTAGCTAGCTACTAATAAGCTAGTGTTAGCATCCAGTAGCTAGGAGCCAGCCAACTAGCTAGAGTAAGGGGGCACAGGTAGTGGCGAACACAACACACCAGGCTAAGAAAAATGGGCCTTTGGGCCACGTTAGCACTTAGCATCCAGGCACTCCTTAGTCATGCCTTAAGAGCAGGAATGCCTTAGGCACTCAATAAGTGCAGGCACCACAATGCCCTTGCCATAGTGCCTCGCTTGTGGGGAGGCATGCCCATTTGTGAAAGACAAATAGGCATGAATTACTTCAAGCACTCCTGATGGGAGGCAATCACTTTAAATGCCGTCCCCCTCCCACCACGAAAATTAAACCCGAAGAGATGCATTATCTTTCTCCTTTCTTCATAAAATTACTAAAAATCATACAAATTCATCTATCTCATATTATCTAAGATTATACGTTATTTAATAATCTTTTTGATATCTTTCATATTATTGAGTTTATTTTTTTGTGATTATTTATATTATTTCAGATAAGAGATTGATATTGTGACCATATATCATAAAAATATTCTCATGCTTAAAAGACTGCAAGGATTCATTAATTAGTCTTTAGGATCAAGTGAAAAAATTACTAGTGGATGATGACTCATATGACATCGAGGGTATCAAGGTTTTGACAAAAACTTGTGATGTGACAATCCCAACCATACAAATTTATCTTGGATATTACAAGACACACGTGTTATTATTGTTGACTACTGTTGATTATTGTGTTTTTTACTTAATTTTCTAATTTATTATTATCTATGATATTGTGATAAGATCAAAATCAAAATCATGAAATTGATATATAATTTTTGAGTTGACTCTTATTCATTTTCATTAACAATATAATATAGTTTATTTTTAATATTTAAATTGTTAAAAATAAAAAATATTTAAAAAAAAAACTCTATATGACAAAGTTAGTGTCTATGGGCACTAGCCTAACACCCAATGGCCACTAGGCACTAGTTGATGGGTTGGCCTAGCTAGTATAATTTAGTGGCTGTGTCCATAGGTCATTGGGCATTGCCTAGCTGCTGGTCAGCCAGTGTTAGTACCAGGAACCAGCCAACCAACCAAGGTGAGGTGGCCTAAGTTGTGGCCAACCTGAACTTGTCCTACCCAACACGTTTGGTTGGGAAAAGTGGGCCTTTGGGCCATGTTAGCACCCAACAGCCATGGGTGCCTTAGGCACGCCTTAAGACACTAGTTAGTACAATCAAATGGTTGTGGCCATAGGCCACAAGGAATTGGATGGTTGCTAGTCAGCCAGCGTTAGCACCCAACAGCCAAGGACCAGCCAACCAACCAACCAGGGTGAAGGGGCATAGGTAGTGGCCAACCCGATCCTAACCTACCCAACATGCCTGGCTGAGAAAAGTGGACTTTTGGGCCGTGTTAGCACCCAATGCCCATGTGTGCCTCACACATGCCTTAAGACTCACATGTTACCATTGTTGACTATTGTTGATTGTTGTGCTTTTTACTTAATTTTTTAATTTATTATTATTTCTGATATTAAGATGAAATCAAAATCATGAAAAAGATGTGTTTTTTATTGAGTTGATTTTTATTCATTTTCATTTACAATGTAATACAATTTATATTTAATAATTAAATTTTTAAAAATTAAATTTCAATTTTAAAAACAAACTCTATATGACAAAATTATTGCCCATGGCCCCTTGCTTGATACCTAATGGTCACTAGGCATTGGTTGATGAGTTGTCCTAGCTAGTACAATCTAGTGGCTATGGCCATAGGCCACTGGGCACTGGCTTTTTGCTAGTCAGCTAGTGTTAGCACCCAATAGTCAGGAATTAGCTAACCAACTAGGGTGCGGGGGCATAGGTAGTGGCCAACTCGACCATGTCCTACCCAACACGTCTGGTTGAGAAAAGTAGGCTTTTGGGCTATGTTAGCACCCAAAGGCCATGCATGCCACAGGCATGCCTTCAGCACAGGCATGCCTCAAGCATGCCATATGCAATGGCCCCACAATGCATCACTCTCAATAATACTTACAAGTAAGAGGTTAAGGAAAGAGCCGATATTTTATTTTGTAGATGATTATATGATGTTGAAATTCATTTAATACAGTGAACTATATTAGTTCTTAACCAATGCTTGAGATAATCAAGTAATATGATTTGAATTATAAGAGATATAACTTTCATGAAGTGAGAGTTACTAGTCTAAATAAAGAATTAATTCTTACAAAGAATTTAATATTTTATTTCGTAGATAGTTATATATTATTGTAATTTGTTTAATATAGTCAACTATATTAGTTCTTAACCAATGATTGAAAGGCAAATGGGCAAAATTATTTGAGATATAAGAGATTTAATTTTTATGATGTGAGAGTTACTATTCTAAAAAAAGAATTAATCCTTATAATGAATTTGATGAAGAATCATTTTACATAATGGAAGTAAAATGAATATTTTATTATTTTAAATGAATGAAATGATAGGAAAGAAAGAATGTTGGTGAATCTCATGGTGAATTTATAAAAAAAAATCATGTATTCATGATTATAAAACCTATTGATATTTTTTATGATCAAGATGAGAGATAAATTATTTGAATTATTTGATAGTTGGGTGAAAGAAATTAAAAATGATAATATTAATCAAGTTATAATAGATAATACTTCAAATTATGTGATAGTAAATATTTAAAATTTAATTTGATTTTTTTATTCTTTTATTTAGGTTATTACACATTATATATTATTTCTATATTAATGTTTACTTTAACTTATATAGGTAGATTATTGAAATAAAAAAGACAATATTTGTAATGGATACTATGTATTGCATATTGTCTTGACTTATTGTTGAAAGATATTGAAAATCTACCATATATCAAGAAGAGAATAAAGTGAGTTATATTTATATGTGGTTGTATTTATAATAAAGTGAGATTGCTTAATATGATTAGATGATTTATTGAGCAAAGATGTGGTTTGTAATGGTCTTCATCACCTTATCTCGTATTAATAAATAAAAAAATAAATAGAGGAAGTTATAAATTGGCAAAAGAGGAAAAGAGAAAAAATATAATTTTTATGCCTCATTTTTAGAATACTGTAATATTTTGTTTGAAGGTGTCAGACCCTCTTGTGCATATTCTTTGCTTGGTGGTTGGTGACAAGAGGCATACAATGAGTTACATTTATGTTCTCATGAAATGACAGAAAATAATTATCAAAAGCTTTAATGAGAGTGAAAAGAAGTATAAGGAAATCATGAAAATCATTAATAGGCGATGAGAGATTCAGCTTCATCAGCCTTATATTCAACTAAAATTTTTGTACACAGAGTTTTATTATGATACAAAAGGATTAGTAGTAAATCTAGATTCAAAAATCTTTGAAGATTTATGTAAATGTATGTTGAGATTGATGAAATAGAGAGGTGAATAAGATACAATTATATCATAATTGGACTTGTACGTGCATTCTCAATACCTTTTTGATTATGATTTTTCCATACGAACAAAGAAGTCTTAACTATTAGGTTAGTTTATTTATTTAGTTATTTATTGTAATTAAATTAATATATTTTTTATTAAAATATATGAAATATTAGCTGATAATTTATTTATATTAATTATAATTGAATAATGAAGTATATTTGGATCTAATATTAATAGTTTGTAAAAATTTGTATTGTGGCATCTCAACCTAATATATAGTGTATATGGTTGTGAAATAAATTAAAATATCTTCGAGAATGTAAATTATTAAAATAATTACGAAAAATTAATATCTTTATTATATTATTTAATATAATATATAATCTAATAATTATGATTTTTTTAGATTTATAACAAGCGGAGAAATAAGTTGGAATATTAATGCTTGAATGATTTGATGTACATTAAGTACAATTGAGCCTTAATAAAAAGATTCAGTGAGCATCATATTAATTGATTTTATTTTTTTTGGAAGATATAAATTATAACAATAAATAATTGATGAAACAAAAGAAGATGAAGATGTTACAAAAGATATTTTAGCATTTGAGAGTAATGATTAAACTTGTGGTGTTGTTGTAAGAACTAGAGGAGTTAAAGGTTTATATAAAAATTAAAGCAAGTTCAAGCAAAATATAAATATAAAAGTTAATATCATCAAGTTTTAAATATACATTTACTTTTATTTTGATTGATGAAGATGAAAAAATGACCTAGTTATCAGGAGATGAAGATTAAGACAAGTGAGAGTTCAAGAGTGATGATGAAACAAATGATAGTCATGATGATTTTATGGATTTAGAGTTTGAGCAAGATCTATAAGTATTTATTTTGTATATCTTTTTAAATTTTTAATTTTTGTTATACAAAAAATATTAATGATATTTTATTTTTATTATTGATATGCTATATTTGAAGTTTAATTTTTTAACTTTATTTATTGGATTGTTAAAATTCAATTATTTTATTTTATTATTCTTAATGATATTGATGTTGAGAAGTACTAATAATATATATATTTTTATGTTTAATGTTATTTTTTTTTGATTTTATTTTATAAATAGATAAAAATTATAAATAATTCTTTAGTTAAATATAAAAATTTTATGTATTTTTATGTAGAGTATGTCACAAAAAAAATTTCACCTTTATTGCCCCTTGAGCTTCCATGCTCCAAAAGGGTTTTGTGCCTCGATTTTCTTTGCCTTGGTTTGCCTTGCATCTCGGTGTGCTTTGCGCCAAGGTGCGCATTGCACTTGGGTGTGCCTTGTGCCTGGGTGTGCCTTGTGCCTGGGTGTGCCTTGTGCCTGGGTGTGCCTTGTGCCTGGGTGCGCCTTGCCCAAGGGTGCGCCTTGTTCCTGGGTGAGCCTTGTGCCTGGGTGAGCCTTGTGCCTGGGTGCGCCTTGCGCCTGTGTGCACCATGCGCCTGGGTGTGACTCGCACCTTGGTGTGCCTTTCGCCTCGATGCACTTTGCATCTCGATGCATATTGCGTCTTAAATAACTATAGACAAGCCTACCTCCTACGATGCTATGTCAATATAACACAACCCGATTGACATCTTTAACTTAAAAATATGAAATCCTAATAGAAATATGATTAAAAAGAGATTTAAGTATCTGATCATATTTGTTGTTGACTGTTCAAAATATATTTGGATATATCTATTTAGTGATAGATCATAACTCTTCTTTTGTTAAAATTTTTTATAAATTGATAAAAACTCAATTCCATAAAATTAAAAAAAATAAAAAATAATTATATATTATAATTTATGTCATATCAATTTAATATTTATTATATAGATCATCAGATTATATACTAGACTTTTTTGTAATAATATATCTTCAACATAATAAGGTGGCTGAAGGAAGAATAGACAACTAATTGAGATGACTCATATTTTTAATTGGAAAGTGTATTCCAAAATTGTTGTCTTCTAGAGTATTTTGTTTCACTTATTTTTTTTTTGATTGTTCTCTAGGATGAGACAAACTATTATCCAAGGCCTTGAGTTATGTCTTTCTTGGATACTTTAGTTCCCAAAGAGAGTATATTTTTTACCATAGACTGATAAAATTTTAATGAGTTTAGATGTTAATTGTTTAATAATGATTTATTCTTTAACATGCTTAGGAAGAGTGTGAATATATATATATATATATATATATATTGCATTTGGATTCATCACACTTTGTCTCTTATCTATAACCCTGCATAGACTAATAAAATTTTAATGAGTTTAGATGTTAATTGTTTAATAATGATTTATTCTTTAACATGCTTAGGAAGAGTGTGAATATATATATATATATATATATATATATATATATATATATATATATATATATATATATATATATATATATTGCATTTGGATTCATCACACTTTGTCTCTTATCTATAACCCTGCATCGACTTTTAGTTGATAGAGATAGTCACTCATTGACTATATTTGATCATGTTGGTTTTGAGCATGATATTATTCTCATAGAATCAGCATACTTGCCAACAAATTCAGATTATATTGAGTCTAGTGAAAGTGAGAGTTCTCGAGTAGAAAGATTTTTTTCATATCTAGATTACATAGTATTATAAGTGTGTGCACCAATACAGACTCATAATGTTGGAAATTATGACACTTGAACATTCATAACTTAGAGTATATACTAGATGAGAGTAACATGCCCAGTTTGATATGATAAGGGGCGATCCTATCGAGGAGCCAAACAATTTTATAGGTAGTTCCTCTTACCTTGACCTTTTGATTGCTCTATGAAAAGGAGATAAGAAGTGTACTAAATACTCGTTTTCACATAGTCCGTTGCACTCTTATTTTATTTTATTTTATTTCTTTTATTATTTCTCTTGATGATACTAGCATGATCTTTTTCTGAGATATTATCTCATTTAATAATGTGTCATACTATGATAGATGAGATGTATATCCTTAACTATAACGAGATCAGACAACTAATATCATGATCTTCGAGAAAGTCTTGTTGGATGCATTTTATTATTTACTATGAAGACAAGTTTTGATGAAAAATCATATCAACTTAAAATGAGATTTATAGTGATGTGATACAATCATATATTTGGTATGAAATATCATGATACTTACTCTGCAGTGATCAAGTTGACATCGGTATGTATTTTCATTTTTTTACAATATCTCACGTTTAGAGTATACACAAACTAAACTTGAAAAAAATATTTTGTATTATAAACTTGAGATGGAGGTATATATGAAGCAACTACTAGTGTTTTGGGCAGTACAATCAAGTGTGGTTTGTAGATTGTAAAATGTATTATACGATCTAAAGTAGTCACCTAAGCTTGGTTTGCAAGGTTTTTTCTTGTAGTCACTTTATTTGAGCTAATCAAATACATTATTGATTTTTATTTGTTCTTCTTGAGGATACATATTATCTCATGTAAAATTTATCTATTGGTAGAGATAATAAAAAGTGTTTATGACATATTTCCTTATATAAATTTTTGGACTACTTGGAATGAATGAAATGTGAGTGATTAAAAATAGTTGCAACAATATTTTAGCAACACTATTTTTGGACGTGGGATTGTTTCCACAAGGAATTAGTGTAGTGCAGTATCAGTGCAAATGCACCATCAATATAACATGGGATCTATTTTGTTTATTTTTATTTTAATTAATCTTTTATTTTTTCTGTTGAATCATATTTCTTGGATATTCATATATATATTCCTAAATTCATAAATATTTTCATATTGAATTTTATATATTCATCTATGATAGAAGAGTTGGATTTTGATAATTTAATTTCATAACCAACTAGAATTTTTTTAGGCAATAAAATGGACAAAAATCATCTTTTAGAAAATTATTTTTCAAAAAATTATTCTAAAACTATCAACGAGATAACTAAGTCTTTATTCTAGTTTCCTTTATTGCCATATACAACTTTAGTAAATTTAGCTATAAATTTTTTTGTTTTTCATTTATTTCTTTTTACTTTGTTTTTCAAATATCCAAATGAATTTTTCTTTTTTGGCATGATATATTGGAAGTCTTATTGCAAGTTTATTCAACAAGCAACACTTGGAATGTTTAATTTTTTCAACTAAGATTGATTTTTTAGGCATGGAGATCAAATTTAGAAGGAATGGAAGTGAACATGCATAAAATATGGCACTATTAAGCAATGTCGCATCAACGTAGTTACCTTAAGAGATTTTCATCAACCAGCTATTATTGTTGGAGGATGCTTTGCAATTGTAGCAGTGATACTCGCTATTTTCTTTATATTTCAACATCTTAGATCTTATTCCAATCTAGAGGTTTGCTTTTAAGTTTATTATCTGACAATGTATTTTCTCATTTATCATCATGATCATTGTTGGGACTTTACCTAGTCATTTGGACCTACCTAAACTAATCCATGTTCTAATCTACTCCAATCCATATATAAATATTTTTATTTTTTTATTTTTTTTTGTAACTTACCTAAATAAAAAATAGATTTAATAGTAGACCTATCTATATATAATTAAATTGATTCTGTGATATAATTATTAATTATTTTTGAGTTTTCATTTTATTTCTCTCCCACATCTTTACCTTATGACTCATCAATTATATTTATTTATAATTTGAACATTTTTGAATATCATTGTTATAATTTTATGAATGTTTATTTAATATATTATTCTTAAAAATATTTGGGTGAAATAATATTGAGCTAATTGATTACATGAAAATTTTTTGCGTTACATATATATTGGAGGTAATGCATTTGTACAATGATAGATATCTATAGATAATGGTAGTATGTCGCAGGTTGGAGACTTTTTAGATGCAGTCTCTATAAATTTTTGGGAGGTAAGACTATCAATATATTAAAATCTCTTAGATCTCTAATTAAAATGGGAATCTTGTATACTGTGTATGACTTCCATGACCTCCATTTATTATATATATTTTTTAATAATAGGAACACATGATTTATGTCCTACTCATATTTTTTTTTCTTTATTTATAATTAGGATTGCTGTTTGAGTTATGATTTAGTGTTTTATTTTGTTTTTTCTATCATAATATATATTTTTTAATTTATAAGCTAGGGTTTGCAAATCATAAAAGTATGTCTGCATTTACATGGTGTTACTATACAAAGTGTGCACTTAGTTTATGCAGTAGATCTACATGGTAAATAGCTGACATAACTGCAGAGTGATATTGATGTAGTGTTAGTGTTGATGTGGAACAATGATAGTGTGTGTGTTTGTGTGGAGGACAAGATATTGATGGATTATCGGCGTGGTTGTGGTGTAGACATAGTATTTGTGCAGTGACATTGACAATGTGATAGTATTTTTGGTGTTGAGGCAAAGTGCATGCAGTGTCTGATAGTGTGGCAGTGGCAGAGGTGTCAACATGGTATTAATGTGTATGGTGTAGTGTAGTGTTGTGTTGTGTTGTGTGCACAATAAGAGTGATAGTGTAATAGTTGGGCATTATGGTGTAATTGTAATAGTGCAATGTGGTGTGAAGTGTAGTGTAGTGTATTGTAGTGCACTGAGGTATGAACAGTGATGTAATGTGTATTTCACATAAATCTTATATGGAAATCAGTTTCTTTAACTTGGTTGTATATTTTTTAATTATTGGGATCTTATTAACTACTTAAAAAGTTAGAATTGCTTAGTTGTAATATTTTTACATAGCTATAGCTTAGTCATTTTTTTACAGCTATATGTTTTCTTTACATAACTGTAACTTTAAAGTTGGCCATACACCTAACTTTTATTTATTTTCGTTATGCTTTGATGAGAGTACTCAATTTGTGAGATGACATAATGATTTTGTCTTCTATATAAGAGTTTTTTATGTATTTTTTTAAATTCATTTTTTCATGTTGCTAATCTTCAATGATATTTTTTTAAGCATTATTTATTTTGAAATTTTATATTATTTTCTATATTAAAGGTATGTCATGGTCTATATATGTGCGATCCTTGAATTACACAAGATCTCATATAATAATTTAAATTTGATATTATAAAAAAATAATAAATATATAAATACTAATAAAAAGTTATATTAAATATGATTAAAATAACTATTTTTTGATTATAATTTAATTAAAATATTATACTTATTTTTATCTGAAATATTTATTTATGATATTTAAATATTTGTATTACAAAACATTATATAATTTATTATATAGTTATAATATTTATAAAATATTTTAATTAATATATAAAAATATATAAAAATTACAACTAATATAAACAATTGTTTGATTACAAGAAATATATAAAATTATATGAATAAACGAATAAATAAGTAAATATTTATAAAAATAAAGGTATAAAATAATATTTTTATTATTATAGAAATTTTTAAAAAATATAATGACTAAAAGATTTAAATTTTTGAATTATTAAATAAATTTTTTAATTTTTCATAAAATTTAAAAGAAAAAAAGTTGATAATTTAAGATTAATATATTGTTGTTTTAATTACATCAAAAAATTTTTGATTATTTAAAAAATTAATATTTCAGTATGGTTATTAAATGAACACTTCAAACATTAAAATTTATAATGATTAAAAGATTTAAATTATATGCTTTTATAATTATTTCATATTATATTAATAAAAGATAGAATGAATTCTTATAAATCTATGACCATAATATATATATGAATACTTTATTATAATATAATATTATTTTATTTATTTATTAAATAGTATAATTTATGGTTAAATAAAGATCTATTTCTATTATTTTATTTATATTATTTATTTTTTATAATTTAATTTTAGTGTTATTTTTTTATATTTTATTTTATAATAGTTTAGTATATATATAAGGTTTTATTAAAATGCTTTTTATCAAAAAATAGAGCCCACACTTCAAACTGTGCATTTAATGTTAGTAATAACAATGTTTTAGGGTTCTCACAGGAGTTCTACAATGTCATAGCCTACGGTGGTGTTCATATAGACATGAGAACAATGCTTGTAGATTGGGCTCCCATCTACAGGCTCTTCGTGTGGGTAAAACCTCCTCTACTGTCAATTTCACATCATGGACACTTCGGTAAGCTCAGATAGGTAAAAGATGTTGTGTGGACTAGATTCATCAGTGGGGGCCATAACAACTGCTATTGCTCATGACAACATAATCTAATACAAGTAATGAGTGTGCAGATCAACTGATGACATGAAGCAACTCTATGATGGATGCACATGAATTCATCAGTGGTGACATGAAGAGTGGTGTTCGACATGTTATTGTTTAACAGGTGAGTAATTTCTTGTTCGTTGCATGACCCTATTTCTTTTTATTTTTGAGGTTCCTAGAAAATGTTGAAAAATTTAGTATTTCTATTTTATCTAATTTAGAAATAGCAACTTACTTTTTTTGAAGAAAAAGTCAATCATAAAAATCATACATAAAAAAATATATTTCGGTAGATGTCACATTTGAATTACAATGCAATAATGTCGTGCTGAGCTTTATCTAGAAATTAGGTATTGTGAATAAACTAGACATAGATTGGCCAATCCTATTCTTTTTCATCACATATGTGTATAATTCAAATTGAATGTACATACTCGTTGTTGTGTTTTCATATGCATTGTGAAGAGTCCCTACTTAATGCACATCTTAATAGTCTTATCTCTAAAAATTAGAGAGATTATGTTTGATGAGTCTTAAACTTGATATTTATTGTCCTTGGACAAAAATATTTGTTATTGTGTCAAGATATGATCTTCACTATATTTATGTGATATATATTTTCATAATGATTAGTTATTTTTGTATTCTTTTTGCACAAATATATTTTATTTTAAAATTTTTATAAGATTTAGTGAGGTGAAGTTTATGTTTTGTTGCATATTTAATAATTTTGGCTTTGCGTGCTTATGTATACAACCGATGATGGAAATTATTATTCTAGGCCAAGAATAAAATATAATGTATTAATTTTTATTTTGAATTATTATAGTTTTGTTAAACTTGAATTTTTTATGTCTGTTTTAATGATGTTATTTTTGAGATTTATTGCCTAGTGAGATGAGACCTAATACTTAATGATAAATTGATGGTCAAAAATTAACCAATATGAAAAATATTGAATATTAATAATTTTATCTTCTAATTTTCTAGTTGTCTTGATTATACGAGTCCACTAAAAAAATTAAGTTTTATTCTTATCTTTAATTTTATTCTTTATTTTTAAAATTCCAGTGTTGTTCTTAAAGAGCCTATATTGCAATATTTTCCTAAAATGTGATATATAAAGTAAGGTGCATTTTATTTTGCATATAATTTTATATAAAAACATGAATAATGTTAGATTTTATTTTGGTGGCGGCGGTGGCATCGGCAGCAATGGCTGGGCGGCGGCACCGGTAGCACCGGCATCACCAGCTGCACTGGTAGTAGTGGTAGAGGTGGCAGAGGCCGCAACAGCAGCGGCAGCGGTGGCATCAACGGTAGTGGCGACATCAGTGGCAGCACCGGCTGTAGTGGTAGTAGGGGGTGCAATAGCGGCGGCAGCAGTGGATGTGGCGAAAGCAACGACGGTAGGAGCGATAGCACCGGCAGCGGCAGCAGTAATTAATTATATTTTTTACATTAATTATATTTTTTACATAATATTTTTTACATTGCTAATTTTGAATAAATAGATAGATAGATAGATAGATATATAGATTAGTAATTAATTTATCTATCTATCTATCTATTAAGATTAGCATATCTATCTATTTTTTTGACTGAATAGATAGATAGACAAATAAATAGATAGATAGATAAACGATGGTAGCGGCGGCAACGACGATAGCAATGACAGTAGCTGCGGCAGAAGTAGGGGCAGTGGCAACGACAGCGGCAGTGGGAGCAGCATAAATGACAACAAATGCGGTATATACATACGTATATAGTCGGTATATAAGTACATATAATATTGCAGTATTTTATGTGCATATATACTGAGTATATATGTACTCAGTATATATTTACACATAATAATGTAGTTTATATGTACATATACTACGATAATATATGTACGAGTGAAATGCTATTATATATATACATATTTACTGCAGTTATATATATATATTAATACATAGTTTTTTTATATTTATTTTGATTTGTTAGAGTGGTTTAAATTTTTTATAGATATGGTACCGCATTATTTTCCATTCGAAGCTCATATAAGTGAAGGAATTTTTTGACAGACATGATGCACCGTGATTAGACAGCTTTTTCGCAGCAGAAAGTTGGTGATCGGAGGAGTAAAGGGAGAGAAAGAAACGTTAATATGGATAGATTATACTTTATGCACTATCAGTAGATACATTGATTAATAAGATGAAATATAATTTTGTTTTATTTTTGTTGCAGTTATTTAAAATATTGTATTAGAATAAGTTATTTAATCAATTTTTTTGTTTAATTTAAAATTTTTATTTATAGTTTCTATTTTTATTCAAATTAATATAAATATATTAAATTATTTAATTAAATTTTGTTGACGCTGTATTACAATCAACTTTAATTTATGTTTGTTCATGTCTATAATAACTGTTATTATATATATGTGAATATGTTTGTGTGTCTCCGAATTTTTTGGGTAGAGTTTTAGCCTATTATCAGCAATAGTAGCAGCGACATTGGTGGCAGCGATGGTAGCGATGGCAACGGAAGCAGGAGCTGCAGTAGTGGGGGTAGTAGCAGTGGCAGAGGTAGCAACACCGGCTGCACTGGAAGGAGTGGTGACAGTTGTGGTTGTAGCAACTGCAACTTAAGCATTGGCAGCACTAGAAGCAGCGACAGCACCATAAGTAGCGGTAGAGGCGGCAGTGGCAGCAGCAACGACAGTAGTAGCAGCAGCGGTAGCGGCAGGAATGGCAACGACAGCACCGGCATGCAGCGGTAGCACCAACAGCATCAGTAGCCACTACAATGACCAGAGGTGGAAGTGGGCAGCGGCGGGAGCAGCAACGATGGTGACCGCAGAGGCAGCCATGATAGAGTCGACAGTAGAGGCAGCGATGGCAGTGACGACAGCAGTAGTGGTATTGGCAGTGACATCAGCAATGGCAGAAGCGGCAGGAGAGGAAGCGGGAGTAGCACCAACAACACCAAATGAGGTATATACGCATGAATAAAGTCAGTATATACATACATTTAATACTATAGTATTTTATGTACATATATACTGAGTATATTTGTACTTAGTTTATATGTACACATTATACTATTGTTTATATGTACATATACTGCAGTAATATATGTACAAGTGAAATACAAGTATATATTTATATATATACTACAAAATTATATATGTATCAAAACATAACTTTTTTTGTTAATTTGAATGAGTTGTTTAATTTTCTAACAAATATGATACCACCATGTTCCTCTTACAAAGCTTCTATAAGTGATGAGATTTTTCACTAGATATTACGTGATGTTACTCGGACAGCTTTGTCGTAGTAGAAAAATGATGATCATGGGAGCAGAGGGAGAAAAAACAACGTCAATGAATAGATATATTATACTTTATGCACTGTGGGTAGATACATTGATAAATAAGATCAAATAAAAGTTTGTTGTTTTTTGTTTCAATTATGCAGAATATTGAATTTACATAAAGATTTTAAATGATTTTATTTTTTGTTTATTATAAATTATTTATAGTTTCAATTTTTATAAAATTTGATATAAAAATATTAAATTATTTAATTAAAAAATTTATAAATTTTTAAATTCTGAAATTATTTTTGAAATTAAAATGGCTAGGAAATATTCCCTTGATAAATAGCAAGGGAAAAATCTCTTGCTAAATTAGCTAGGGAATTTTCCCTAGCTAATTTAGCTAGGGACATATTAAAATTAGCGATGGATAATCCATCGCTAACTTTATTTAGCTAGGGACTATATCCGTCACTAAAATTTATAGACAACACATTAGCTAGGGAATAATTCGTCATTATTTTTGTTTAGCGAAGGGATATCTCGTTTATCTTACTAATTTAGCGATGAAATTTTTCGATTTTAGCAAGTGATTTTTCCGTCGCTAACTTTTTAGCTAGGGACACTTCCGTCGCTAAATTTAGCAAGAAGCACTTTAGATAGGGAACCGATCCATCTGTAATCGGTCGCTATATCCTGTTAAGGTATGGAAAATGCCCATTTTGCTAGGGAATTGTCCCTAGCTCATGGGATTTTTCTTGTAGTATTTGAAGTTAGCGGTACTAATCATACTTTTTCAATTACTTATTTTTAAAATTATTTATACTTTTAATTCTTTAGTTTTTGAGTGCACTCTATTTATAACATGATACATTACATATATTTATTTATTAATTTTTTTTATTTCATTATAATGTTTTTAATTTTATTATAGTTAATAATATTTCTATGATGCTTATTTAGTATAATAGTATCAATGTTCATTTTATTATTTTGGTACAATTATTTTATCTTTTCTATTTTCCACTTAACTTAAAGTCTTTGAATTGTATTCTTTAACAATTCAATTTTACTATTAGTATAGTATAAAATTTGTCGAGCATGCCACTAGGTTTTTTGAGAATTCACCACATAATGTGCCAACAAATACTATAAATTTCTTCAGTGAAGTATTTTAAAACATTCTCTAAGTTTGTCACATTCTTCATCTTCTCGAAAGCTTAGAGTTTCTTTATATTTTTTTTTTCAAATTTAATTATTAACTTTTGCATTGTTGATCTGTAATTTAACAATTTTTTTTTTGGTAAATTTCTATTTTTTTAAAATCTTTTTTTATAGTAGCTGATGCCATACTAGCTTATGCTAATATTATATGATCTACAATGTGTTATAACATTATTGTTAATCTTATTATTTTGAGTTATCATGCTAAATAACTTAATTTTAATTTTAGAGTTAACCATGTTTTTTTTTTAGATATTTTTGTAGGATTTATATAACTTTGTGGATGACTTTTCTAAGAATTGATCATGTTGTCTATCCCTATTTTTGTCATATCAGAGGATAAATTAGATGCTTAGTTTTCATTAATCTTTTTTTATTCACTATCAGTTTAATTTTTGTGTTTTGATAAATTTAAAACTTATGAAATCAAGCATAAAATATATTATTTATATTAATAATGAGGTACACTTAAGAAAATATGCTGGTGTTTTTATAGTATGTCAATAAAATATTATTAGAAATATATTTTATCTAGATTACCTAGAATATTATATAATATTATTATGTAAGATGACTTTTATTATTTTGTTAATTATTTTTATAAATATGTATTATCGCATTACATAATTCATATCTCATAAAAAAAATAATTTTTATATATTTATACTTTATTTTTAAAAAATGATTGATATTCACTAAAAATATGAAATAATATTTTTAAAAATTATATTATTATATAATATACATTGTGAGAATTTGTATTTTTCTTGAAAAAACATAAAGTGATTTATCTTGTAATTTTTGTCGTCATTATTTTCATTTTGAAAATTTAGAGATTATAAAAAAAATTCAATTAAGACAACTTTAAAACTTTTTTTATAAGACATTTTAGGATGAATCAATTATGATTACAAATTACTTTATCATATTGATATCTTCTTTTATTTTTTTCAAATTGTATCTCTTATCAATTATTTAATCACATCATTTATCATTCGTGTTGTAGGGGGTATGAATTTTGTTCAAATGTTTTTTTAGAAGTAAAAAAATAAATTGTGTCATCTCATGTCTTTCTAGGCCATTATAGTATTCAAAAAAATTTAACTGCAATTCATCATTACCAAAAATTAGTAATTGAGTGATATAATTTCTTTAAATATTCTTTTCTTCGTGGCATATGTGAGGCTGAAGAGATTGTTTTCAAGTTAACTCACATTTGGGTTTTCTTAGGAATTTTGTGGCCATTTTTTTAATGATTTTCTTAATCTTAAATATCATTTAGCCAGAACATATAATAATATGAGTAAGTTGAGTTTGACATGAATTATTATAGATAAAAATTCATATAAATTGTAATGATTTCATATTTATTTAATATGAAATCAATCATTTGATAGTAAAAACTTTCTAACTACTAATATTCTAGATAAAAATAATGATGATATTAGAGAAGAGAATTTTTGTTAAAATATTTTAATCATATATATTTAAATCTACTTTTATGTTATGTAATGATTGTGTTTTTTTTATAAAAAAATATTATTATAATTTTATTTTTTATTTTGTTACTTAATTATGATTTTTTGAATAAGTAAGAAACTAATAATATTTTTTTTAAGAAATAATTTTATATTATATTATATTATATATATATATATATATATATATATATATATATCTCTCTCTCTCTCTCTCTCTCTCTCTCTCTCTTTGATCTTATTTTGAATTAAAAGTTTTTATATCAATGTGTCAAGAATTATGTCTTGACTTACTAATTATTCACCTTGTTATTTTATGCTTTTGCCTCTATAGGTATTTAAACTTATAGTATAAATTATATCTCATTCTTGTTTTATTTAATTAATAATTAATTTTTAATAATACATTTAATCATAATGATTTAAATAATGAAATGTATTTGGAAAAGTCTTTAAGATTCACATTTTTATGATTTTTTTGAGTTAACATATATTATTTCTATAAATATGACTTGGAGGAAAGTTGTGTTATATTTCTATAGTTGATACTATTATTATATATATTAATGAATTGATAATTTTTATATTCAAATATTTTTTTTATAAAAGTTTCGAATAGCTCAATGATTTAAATATTTTTTTAGTTTTTAAGTAATATATTTAAATGAAAACTTATTTTATTTCAGCTTATGTTTATGTGATTATTTATCGATGAGTTTTCCATTGTTATCTCTACTAGATATAAAGAAAAATATGAGAATATAGTTTCTCTTATTCTTTAGGATTGATATTAGAAATGTTTTCAATATTGTAAATCTTTTATTAGGTTTTCTCAAGAAGATGTATGCTGTGGTCCTATTTATATTCACAAATATATGAAAATATGTATGGAATTGCTTTTATTCTCTGAGTGATTCAAGATATTTTTGATTATTTGACTATTATTATTATTATTTTTGTGTATCAATAATAATAAACCATAATATCAATTAATATTTTTGTATATTTTTCTAAAAAAAAATTTATATATTAGAAAATATGTTGTTATATACACACTACAAATATTTATAAATAGTCATCATATATTATGACAACAACACTCTCTCAAATGCCCAATTGAATTACACCACTATAGTGAAAGAATTTGTATCAACAATCTTTTCTTTTGACAAGTTAATATCATATTTAGTGGGAACCAAAGTCATAGTATATCCCAAATATTCTATAATCAAATATATCATAATAAAGAAAGATGTCAGGTCTGGGTTGATTTTATGAATTTTACTATTACAATAGTTTGAACTAGAGATATTAGGTAAGAAATATACATTTAAGAAAAATTGAAAATAGCTTATCAAAACTAGAAAAAAAAGATAGAAGAGTTGTTGAAGAAGATAATAGATAGATTTTTTTATTTGAAAAAATTATAATATTGAACGAAAATGTAACTCCATCGTATGTAGTATTGAATGAATCTTATCATTTCAAGTAGTACTTTGATCAAATTTTGAGGCAAAGTGTTATAGTCGGGAGAGTAGTAGTATCTTGTAATAAGGTCACTTTCTGCTCCTGCTCTTACAAATTTGTGGAATAATATAATATTTATGTGCTCAAGTATTTTTCTTCTCAAAATCAATGTTGATATTTACATATATATGCATAAATATATATGTGCATATACACTGCCCTACACACACACACTCACATTTATCCATCCATATACATTACTATTCATTATATATCAGCATACACATATTTTTATTTTTGTATATATTCACACATGTATCTACATTTTCAAAGTAGTGTGTATATACTTGTATGCATGCATATACTACTGTACACCCACACAAACACACTCATATACCTATATACATAATGTATTTTTAAAGTTACACATGAAACTATTATATGTGTGTGTGTGTGTGTGTGTGTGTGTGCGCGCGTGTGTGTAAATGTATTTACAATTTTTTGATTTTGAAAATTTAATTAAAATAAAATATTATATATTGCACATAATTTATAAAATATTATAAATTCTTTATATTAAAAATATTTGTGATAGTGTTTGTAGGCATGTGTGTGTGTGTGTGTGCATGTGTGTGTGTGTGCATGTGTGTGTGTGCATGTGTGTGTGTGTGTGAAGCATATGAATGCATAAAATGAAATTATGAATTAAATATATGAGCTTCTATATTATTCAAATAGTTGTTTTTTTAATATTTATATTAAAATAATTATCATTATACTTATATAAATAAATAAATTTGACGTATTTGTAAATTATGTTGTTTTTACAATTATGTTAAATATGAAAATATAGTTCATAAATAGATAATATTGTTTTTGCTTTTCTATATAATTTTTTTATTAAAATATTAATGACTATGATAAATTTCTACCAATTATTTATTGTTATTAATAAATTTTCAGAAACTTTAATATTCAAACAAATATAATGTTGTGCATATAAATACATGCCTTTAATATTTTGTAAAAAATTAATTATTTCTTTAATTATGTTCAAACAAAATAGATTATCATATAAATATATGAGTAAATTTTTCTACAAGTAATTATTTATTTTTATTTTATTCAAAATATATAAATGACCATATAAATATAAGAATTTGTTTTTTTTAATAATTATTTTTAATTTTTTTTTAAGTTGAATACATGACAATGTTTTTTTTTGTTATTAATATATACATTTCAAACATTATTTATTTATAATAAATATAACATATTGCATATTATGAAGTAAAAATTTTATTTTGTAAATGAATTTTATTTTTAAAGCTTTATCTTTGTAAATTGAAACAACATCACATATATATTTTAAAAATTTTTTATAATATTTATTACACAAACATATTATTATTTATTTCAAAATTTACAACATGAATTTAAATAAATGAACATTTTATTATAAATCAATTTTAGTTAAATGATATTTTTGAATTAAAAATACAAACCCTAAACATATTAAATCATAATGATTTATACAAACATATAAAAATACAATAAAAATACATTTAAGGTTGAAAAAAATAAATTTAAGTTCCTAAAATATATGGAAAATGATAAAGATTAATACAATATCCATAAAAAACATGTATGAATGAGATGAATGATATGAATGGATATTAAGTTTCTGAAGCATGTAGTTATACATGTTGCAAATGTAGTTATATATAGTTTTTCATGTAATTTTATATATTTAGACATATGACTATGTATAGGTATTGATGTAGATAAATACAATTATATATAGTAATATGTTGATATACATATTGTTAACTACATTTATATATAGTTATATATATATATATATGTATATTAAATATATCTTGTTATATCTATATATAGTTATGTTCATGTATACAATTTTTATAGTTATAGATACAGTAAAAAACACATATATTTATGTGTTATTACTCTTGGGATTATCATATTCAAATATTAAATATATTGTTATATACACACTGCTCACCACAAACACCAACCCCCATTTTGTGATTAACATTTAAAATCACAAGGCTGTCAAGTAGAAAAAAAATAAAAATCTAGTCGGCATACCTACTGTGCAGCATCAACATCCACACAATGAGAATGCATTATATCACACATGCATGAAGTATATATACAAATCAATTTATAAAAGCAATCCAAGCATACCATGGTGATTAATGAAGAAGAATTTCGAAATAAAAAATAAAAGAATCAAAACACACACTTTTCCATTAAGATAATCGATGAAGAATTAGTGTAGAAAACGTACTTCAAATCAATAAGAAATTCTCACTTACTCTTCGATTAGGTTTTGATCCATCGGTGTCGAGAGATAGAGGCGGATTTTGGAGGACTTAGGCACTAGTTAGAGTTGTCTCTTGAGTCTCGACAACAAGTGACTATATATTTCACCATGATATTTAAATTTTCATTATAAAAACATTAAATAAACAATAAATATATAATTTACAAAAAGTCTCATTTTTTTATTTATTATCAAAATATTTTCAACAAAATTCATGTGCGTGTAGCAAGTACACATGAAAAACAAACACCTTATTATTTTTTATTATAAAGTTAATTAAACAATAAATATCTAAAAAATTTCAAAAGAATATATGTTTAGCCTTATAACAAAAAAAATCAAATAGCTACAAAATTTATAAACTTGATATAATAAGACATATATGAAATGATAATATGTCTTCTAGTCACTCTTCTAAGAGTTATAAAATATTTTTTATGTTAAAAAATATATAAATATATATATTTTATGGTTATACATTTTTAAGAATTCATATTAATTTTTATGAAGATAATCTGAAATACTTTTAAAGGCATAAAACTTTATATTATTTGATATCATTAATAATTTTTAAAATTTTAAAAATTACTTAAAGTGAGAAGATTATTTAAAAAGTTATATTTATTATTTTAATAAAGACGGAATTTTAAAAGCTAATAGTAAAATTATTACTCATTTAATTTTTATAAATTTTAGTATGGACACACATCTATGTATGTATTTTTAAATAGTAATTTATTTTCTTTTAAATTTAATAAAAAAATTAAATTATTATTATAATTCAAGATTTTCAAATTTTCTATTAATTATTTTTTTAAAAGTTTCATATAATCATAAATTTTTTTTATACTTATAATAATATTTTATTTACTAGTTTATTCGTCAATTCAGATATTTTTGAAAATATTTTATATTTAATCATACAATGAATTATTTTACTTTTATATTAGTTGAAATTTTAATGTATGTTCATTTAATTTTTAAAATATCTGAAAAAATTATTATAATTATAGAATTAATTATTTAATCTTACTTTAATAATAAGTTTCTAAATTAAAAATTTTAGAAAAATTTTTTGTATAATTTTTTTAAAAATTTATAATCATAAAATAGTTATTTTAGTCTTTATTAATATATATATTTTTGTATTTTTATATATTTTAAATTATTTAATTTAATATCATTTTTTATAATTTTACGAGGAGAATGTGTCTTTCAAGAATTGCTCATCTATAGACCATAACATACATTTGATAAACAAAATTAAATAAAATATTAAAACAAATAATAAATTTAAAAAAATTAAATAATTAAAGATTGGCTAGAGAAATTCCATCTCTAAATCCATAGCAATATTCCAGATGTAATTAGTAGGAAAGTTTTGCGCTAAATCCGTCATTATATTCTTGATTTTATTAGCTTGAGAAATTTCATTGCTAAACCTAACACTATTTTCCAGATGAAATTATCTAGGAAAATTCCGTCGCTAAATCAGTCACTATATTCCGGATGAAATTAGCTTGAGAAATTTCAACGCTAAATCCATCGTTATATTCTACATATAATTAGCTAGGTACTTTCCATCTCTAAATACATCACTATATTTCAGATTTAATTTGCTAGGAAAATTCTGTCACTAAGTCTATTGCTATGTTTCAGATGAAATTAGGTAGGGAAATTCTGTCGCTAAATTCGTCTCTATATCCCGGTTGAAATTACTAGAGAAATTCTGTCTCTAAATCCATCGCTAAATTATCTGATTTTTTTGTACGGAATTTACGTGGCTATTCTATCGCTAATCCATTGCAAATTTTTATTTCAATGAAAAATCAGAAATCCTTTGCTATTCCCTAGCTAATATCTCGCAATTTAGCTAGGGATTGATCCCTAGCTAAAATTCCCTAGCTAAAATTTCTTAGCCAAAATTACCTAGCTAAAATTCCCTAGCTAAATAAACATCTTTTTTTAGTGTTTGATCTATCTCTATAGATGTTAAGCTGAATCTATAGGCAGCTTTACCTAAGTCTTTCATTGAGAAACAATTTGAAAGCTAAGCCTTTATTTATTGTAAGAAAGAGATATCATTTCTAATGAGAAGTATATCATCTATATAAAATAAGAAAAAATACTGTACTCCCACTAATCCTTTTGTAGACATACAGTTTATCTTCAATCTTAATAAAGCCAAACTCTTTGATTACATTATCAAATTGAAGATTCTAACTTCTTGAAGCTTACTTTAATCCATAAATAGACTTATGCAACTTACATATCTTTGTAGCACCCTTTAGATCAACAAAACCTTCAGGTTGTGTCTTGTACACATCCTCAAAGAAATTCTGATAAAGGAATGTAGTTTTGACATTCATTTGCTAGATTCATAATCATGGTAAGTTGTAATCACAAGTTAGATTCGAATGGATTTAAGCATCGCAACTAGTGAGGAGATTTCATCATA
>JAREIK010000825.1:0-45611 GCA_029783825.1 Sapria himalayana | reverse complement strand
AATTAATATATAAAATATATAAAAATTACACTAATATAAACAATTGTTTGATTACAAGAAATATAGATAAAATTATAGAAAACGAATAATAAGTAAATATTTATAAAAATAAAGGTATAAAATATTTTATTATTATAGAAATTTTTAAAAATATAATGACTAAAAGATTTAAATTTTTGAATTATTAAAATAAATTTTTTAATTTTTCATAAAATTTAAAGAAAAAAGTTGATAATTTAAGATTAATATATTGTTGTTTTAATTACATCAAAAAATTTTGATTATTTAAAAAATTAATATTTCAGTATGGTTATTAAATGAACACTTCAAACATTAAAATTTATAATGATTAAAAGATTTAAATTATATGCTTTATAATTATTCATATTATATAATAAAAGATAGAATGAATTCTTATAAATCTATGACCATAATATATATGAATACTTTATTATAATATAATATTATTTTATTTATTATTAAATAGTATAATTTATGGTTAAATAAAGATCTATTTCTATTATTTTATTTATATTATTTATTTTTTTATAATTTAATTTTAGTGTTATTTTTTATATTTTATTTTATAATAGTTTAGTATATATATAAGGTTTTATTAAAATGCTTTTTATCAAAAAATAGAGCCCACACTTCAAACTGTGCATTTAATGTTAGTAATAACAATGTTTTAGGGTTCTCACAGGAGTTCTACAATGTCATAGCCTACGGTGGTGTTCATATAGACATGAGAAGAATGCTTGTAGATTGGGCTCCCATCTACAGGCTCTTCGTGTGGGTAAAACCTCCTCTGCTGTCAATTTCACATCATGGACACTTCGGTAAGCTCAGATAGGTAAAAGATGTTGTGTGGACTAGATTCATCAGTGGGGGCCATAACAACTGCTATTGCTCCTGACAACATAATCTAATACAAGTAATGAGTGTGCAGAACAACTGATGCCATGAAGCAACTCTATGATGGATGCACATGATTCACCAGTGGTGACATGAAGAGTGGTGTTCGACATGTTATTGTTTAACAGGTGTAGTAATTTCTTGTTCGTTGCATGACCCTATTTCTTTTTATTTTTGAGGTTCCTAGAAAATGTTGAAAATTTTAGTATTTCTATTTTATCTAATTTAGAAATAGCAACTTACTTTTTTGAAGAAAAAGTCAATCATAAAAATCATACATAAAAAAATATATTTCGGTAGATGTCACATTTGAATTACAATGCAATAATGTCGTGCTGAGCTTTATCTAGAAATTAGGAATTGTGAATAAACTAGACATAGATTGGCCAATCCTATTCTTTTTCATCACATATGTGTATAATTCAAATTGAATGTACATACTCGTTGTTGTGTTTTCATATGCATTGTGAAGAGTCCCTACTTAATGCACATCTTAATAGTCTTATCTCTAAAAATTAGAGAGATTATGTTTGATAAGTCTTAAACTTGATATTTATTGTCCTTGGACAAAAATATTTGTTATTGTGTCAAGTATGATCTCCACTATATTTAAGTGATATATATTTTCATAATGATTAGTTATTTTTGTATTCTTTTTGCACAAATATCTTTTATTTTAAAATTTTTATAAGATTTAGTGAGGTGAAGTTTATGTTTTGTTGCATATTTATTAATTTTGGCTTTGCATGCTTATGTACAACCGATGATGGAAATTATTATTCTAGGCCAAGAATAAAATATCATGTATTAATTTTTATTTGAATTATTATAGTTTTGTTAACTTGAATTTTTTATATCTGTTTTAATGATGTTATTTTTGAGATTTATTGCCTAGTGAGATGAGACCTAATACTTAATGATAAATTGATGGTCAAAATTAACCAATAGAAAAATATTGAATATTAATAATTTTATCTTCTAATTTTCTAGTTGTCTTGATTATACGAGTCCACTAAAAAAATTAAGTTTTATTCTTATCTTTAATTTTATTCTTTATTTTTAAAATTCCAGTGTTGTTCTTAAAGAGCCTATATTGCAATATTTTCCTAAAATGTGATATATAAAGTAAGGTGCATTTTATTTTGCATATAATTTTATATTAAAACATGAATAATGTTAGATTTTATTTTGGTGGCGGCGGTGGCATCGGCAGCAATGGCTGGGCGGCAGCACCAGTAGCACCGGCATCACCAGCTGCACTGGTAGTAGTGGTAGAGGTGGCAGAGGCCACAGCAGCAGCGGCAGCTGTGGCATCAACGGCAGTGGCGACATCAGTGGCAGCACCGGCTGTAGTGACAGTAGGGGGTGCAACAGAGGCGGCAGCAGTGGATGTGGCGAAAGCAACGACGGTAGGAGCGATAGCACCGGCAGCGGCGACAGTGGCAATAGTGGCGGTAACGACGGTAGCGGCGGCAACGACAATAGCAACGACAGTAGCTGCGGCAGCAGTAGTGGCAGCGGCAGCGGCACGGCAGTGGGAGCAGCATAAATGACAACAAATGAGGTATATACATACGTATATAGTCGGTATATAAGTACATATAATATTACAATATTTTATGTGCATATATACTGAGTATATATGTACTCAGTATATATGTACACATAATAATGTAGTTTATATGTACATATACTGCGATAATATATGTACGAGTGAAATGCTATTATATATATACATATTTACTGCAGTTATATATATATATTAATACATAGTTTTTTTATATTTATTTTGATTTGTTTGAGTGGTTTAAATTTATTATAGATATGGTACCGCATTATTTTCCATTCGAAGCTCATATAAGTGAAGGAATTTTTCGACAGACATGATGCACCGTGATTAGACAGCTTTTCGCCGCAGAAAGTTGGTGATCGGAGGAGTAAAGGAGAGAAAGAAACGTTAATATGAATAGATTATACTTTATGCACTATCAGTAGATACATTGATTAATAAGATGAAATATAATTTTGTTTTATTTTTGTTGCAGTTATTTAAAATATTATATTAGAATAAGTTGTTTAATCAATTTTTTTTGTTTACTTTAAAATTTTTATTTATAGTTTCTATTTTTATTCAAATTAATAAATATATTAAATTATTTAATTAAATTTTGTTGACGCTGTATTACAATCAACTTTAATTTATGTTTGTTCATGTCTATAATAAATGTTATTATATATATGTGAATATGTTTGTGTGTCTCCGAATTTTTTGGGTAGAGTTTTAGCCTATTATCAGCAATAATAGCAGCGACATTGGTGGCAACGATGGTAGCGATGGCAACGGAAGCAGAAGCTGCGGTAGTGGGGGTAGTAGCAGTGGCAGAGGCAGCAACACCGGCTGCACTGGAAGGAGCGGTCACAGTTGTGGTTGTAGCAACTGCAACTTAAGCATTGGCAGCACTAGAGCAGCAGCAGTAGCACCGGAAGTAGCGGTAGAGGCGGCAGTGGCAGCAGCGACAGTAGTAGCAGCAGCGGTAGCGGCAGGAATGGCAACCGCAGCACCGGCATGCAGCGGTAGCACCAGCAGCATCAGTAGCCACTACAACGACCAGAGGTGGAAGTGGGCAGCGGCGGGAGCAGCAACGGTGGTGACCGCAGAGGCAGCCATGATAGAGTCGACAGTAGAGGCAGCGATGGCAGTGACGACAGCAGTAGTGGTAATGGCAGTGACATCAGCAATGGCAGAAGCGGCAGGAGAGGAAGCGGGAGTTGCACCAACAACACCAAATGAGGTATATACGCATGAATAAAGTCAGTATATACATACATTTAATACTATAGTATTTTATGTACATATATACTGAGTATATTTGTATTTGTTTATATGTACACATTATACTATTGTTTATATGTACATATACTGCAGTAATATATGTACAAGTGAAATACAAGTATATATTTATATATATACTCTAAAATTATATATGTATCAAAACATAACTTTTTTTGTAATTTGAATGAGTTGTTTAATTTTCTAACAAATATGATACCACCATGTTCCTCTTACAAAGCTTCTTAAGTGATGAGATTTTTCACTAGATATTACGTGATGTTACTCGGACAGCTTTGTCGTAGTAGAAAAATGATGATCATGGGAGCAGAGGGAGAAAAAACAACGTCAATGAATAGATATATTATACTTTATGCACTGTGGGTAGATACATGATAAATAAGATCAAATAAAAGTTTGTTGTTTTTTGTTTCATTATGCAGAATATTGAATTTACATAAAGATTTTAAATGATTTATTTTTTGTTTATTATAAATTATTTATAGTTTCAATTTTTATAAAATTTGATATAAAAATATTAAATTATTTAATTAAAAAATTTATAAATTTTTAAATTCTGAAATTATTTTTGAAATTAAAATGGCTAGGAAATATTCCCTTGATAAATAGCAAGGGAAAAATCTCTTGCTAAATTAGCTAGGGAATTTTCCCTAGCTAATTTAGCTAGGGACATATTAAAATTAGCGATGGATAATCCATCGCTAACTTTATTTAGCTAGGGACTATATCCGTCACTAAAATTTATAGACAACACATTAGCTAGGAATAATTCGTCATTATTTTTGTTTAGCGAAGGGATATCTCGTTTATCTTACTAATTTAGCGATGAAATTTTCGATTTTAGCAAGTGATTTTTCCGTCGCTAACTTTTTAGCTAGGGACACTTCCGTCGCTAAATTTAGCAAGAAGCACTTTAGATAGGGAACCGATCCATCTGTAATCGGTCGCTATATCCTGTTAAGGTATGGAAAATGCCCATTTTGCTAGGGAATTGTCCCTAGCTCATGGGATTTTTCTTGTAGTATTGAAGTTAGCGGTACTAATCATACTTTTCAATTACTTATTTTTAAAATTATTTATACTTTAATTCTTTAGTTTTTGAGTGCACTCTATTTATAACATGATACATTACATATATTTATTTATTAATTTTTTTTATTTCATTATAATGTTTTAATTTTATTATAGTTAATAATATTTCTATGATGCTTATTTAGTATAATAGTATCAATGTTCATTTTATTATTTTGGTACAATTATTTTATCTTTTCTATTTTCCACTTAACTTAAAGTCTTTGAATTGTATTCTTTAACAATTCAATTTTACTATTAGTATAGTATAAAATTTGTCGAGCATGCCACTAGGTTTTTTGAGAATTCACCACATAATGTGCCAACAAATACTATAAATTTCTTCAGTGAAGTATTTTAAAACATTCTCTAAGTTTGTCACATTCTTCATCTTCTCGAAAGCTTAGAGTTTCTTTATATTTTTTTTTTCAAATTTAATTATTAACTTTTGCATTGTTGATCTGTAATTTAACAATTTTTTTTTGGTAAATTTCTATTTTTTAAATCTTTTTTTATAGTAGCTGATGCCATACTAGCTTATGCTAATATTATATGATCTACAATGTGTTATAACATTATTGTTAATCTTATTATTTTGAGTTATCATGCTAAATAACTTAATTTTAATTTTAGAGTTAACCATGTTTTTTTTTAGATATTTTGTAGGATTTATATAACTTTGTGGATGACTTTTCTAAGAATTGATCATGTTGTCTATCCCTATTTTTGTCATATCAGAGGATAAATTAGATGCTAGTTTTCATTAATCTTTTTTTATTCACTATCAGTTTAATTTTTGTGTTTTGATAAATTTAAAACTTATGAAATCAAGCATAAAATATATTATTTATATTAATAATGAGGTACACTTAAGAAAATATGCTGGTGTTTTTATAGTATGTCAATAAAATATTATTAGAAATATATTTTATCTAGATTACCTAGAATATTATATAATATTATTATGTAAGATGACTTTTATTATTTTGTTAATTATTTTTATAAATATGTATTATCGCATTACATAATTCATATCTCATAAAAAAAATAATTTTTATATATTTATACTTTATTTTTAAAAAATGATTGATATTCACTAAAATATGAAATAATATTTTTAAAAATTATATTATTATATAATATACATTGTGAGAATTTGTATTTTTCTTGAAAAAACATAAAGTGATTTATCTTGTAATTTTTGTCGTCATTATTTTCATTTTGAAAATTTAGAGATTATAAAAAAAATTCAATTAAGACAACTTTAAAACTTTTTTATAAGACATTTTAGGATGAATCAATTATGATTACAAATTACTTTATCATATTGATATCTTCTTTTATTTTTTTCAAATTGTATCTCTTATCAATTATTTAATCACATCATTTATCATTCGTGTTGTAGGGGTATGAATTTTGTTCAAATGTTTTTTAGAAGTAAAAAAATAAATTGTGTCATCTCATGTCTTTCTAGGCCATTATAGTATTCAAAAAAATTTAACTGCAATTCATCATTACCAAAAATTAGTAATTGAGTGATATAATTTCTTTAAATATTCTTTCTTCGTGGCATATGTGAGGCTGAAGAGATTGTTTTCAAGTTAACTCACATTTGGGTTTTCTTAGGAATTTTGTGGCCATTTTTTTAATGATTTTCTTAATCTTAAATATCATTTAGCCAGAACATATAATAATATGAGTAAGTTGAGTTTGACATGAATTATTATAGATAAAAATTCATATAAATTGTAATGATTTCATATTTATTTAATATGAAATCAATCATTTGATAGTAAAAACTTTCTAACTACTAATATTCTAGATAAAAATAATGATGATATTAGAGAAGAGAATTTTTGTTAAAATATTTTAATCATATATATTTAAATCTACTTTTATGTTATGTAATGATTGTGTTTTTTTTATAAAAAAATATTATTATAATTTTATTTTTTATTTTGTTACTTAATTATGATTTTTTGAATAAGTAAGAAACTAATAATATTTTTTTTAAGAAATAATTTATATTATATTATATTATATATATATATATATATATATATATATATATATCTCTCTCTCTCTCTCTCTCTCTCTCTCTCTTTGATCTTATTTTGAATTAAAAGTTTTTATATCAATGTGTCAAGAATTATGTCTTGACTTACTAATTATTCACCGTGTTATTTTATGCTTTTGCCTCTATAGGTATTTAAACTTATAGTATAAATTATATCTCATTCTTGTTTTATTTAATTAATAATTAATTTTTAATAATACATTTAATCATAATGATTTAAATAATGAAATGTATTGGAAAAGTCTTTAAGATTCACATTTTTATGATTTTTTTGAGTTAACATATATTATTTCTATAAATATGACTTGGAGGAAAGTTGTGTTATATTTCTATAGTTGATACTATTATTATATATATTAATGAATTGATAATTTTTATATTCAAATATTTTTTTTATAAAAGTTTCGAATAGCTCAATGATTTAAATATTTTTTTAGTTTTTAAGTAATATATTTAAATGAAAACTTATTTTATTTCAGCTTATGTTTATGTGATTATTTATCGATGAGTTTTCCATTGTTATCTCTACTAGATATAAAGAAAAATATGAGAATATAGTTTCTCTTATTCTTTAGGATTGATATTAGAAATGTTTTCAATATTGTAAATCTTTTATTAGGTTTTCTCAAGAAGATGTATGCTGTGGTCCTATTTATATTCACAAATATATGAAAATATGTATGGAATTGCTTTTATTCTCTGAGTGATTCAAGATATTTTTGATTATTTGACTATTATTATTATTATTTTTGTGTATCAATAATAATAAACCATAATATCAATTAATATTTTTGTATATTTTTCTAAAAAAAAATTTATATATTAGAAAATATGTTGTTATATACACACTACAAATATTTATAAATAGTCATCATATATTATGACAACAACACTCTCTCAAATGCCCAATTGAATTACACCACTATAGTGAAAGAATTTGTATCAACAATCTTTTCTTTTGACAAGTTAATATCATATTTAGTGGGAACCAAAGTCATAGTATATCCCAAATATTCTATAATCAAATATATCATAATAAAGAAAGATGTCAGGTCTGGGTTGATTTTATGAATTTTACTATTACAATAGTTTGAACTAGAGATATTAGGTAAGAAATATACATTTAAGAAAAATTGAAAATAGCTTATCAAAACTAGAAAAAAAAGATAGAAGAGTTGTTGAAGAAGATAATAGATAGATTTTTTTATTTGAAAAAATTATAATATTGAACGAAAATGTAACTCCATCGTATGTAGTATTGAATGAATCTTATCATTGCAAGTAGTACTTTGATCAAATTTTGAGGCAAAGTGTTATAGTCGGGAGAGTAGTAGTATCTTGTAATAAGGTCACTTTCTGCTCCTGCTCTTACAAATTTGTGGAATAATATAATATTTATGTGCTCAAGTATTTTTCTTCTCAAAATCAATGTTGATATTTACATATATATGCATAAATATATATGTGCATATACACTGCCCTACACACACACACACTCACATTTATCCATCCATATACATTACTATTCATTATATATCAGCATACACATATTTTTATTTTTGTATATATTCACACATGTATCTACATTTTCAAAGTAGTGTGTATATACTTGTATGCATGCATATACTACTGTACACCCACACAAACACACTCATATACCTATATACATAATGTATTTTTAAAGTTACACATGAAACTATTATATGTGTGTGTGTGTGTGTGTGTGTGTGTGCGCGCGTGTGTGTAAATGTATTTACAATTTTTTGATTTTGAAAATTTAATTAAAATAAAATATTATATATTGCACATAATTTATAAAATATTATAAATTCTTTATATTAAAAATATTTGTGATAGTGTTTGTAGGCATGTGTGTGTGTGTGTGCATGTGTGTGTGTGCATGTGTGTGTGTGCATGTGTGTGTGTGTGTGAAGCATATGAATGCATAAAATGAAATTATGAATTAAATATATGAGCTTCTATATTATTCAAATAGTTGTTTTTTTAATATTTATATTAAAATAATTATCATTATACTTATATAAATAAATAAATTTGACGTATTTGTAAATTATGTTGTTTTTACAATTATGTTAAATATGAAAATATAGTTCATAAATAGATAATATTGTTTTTGCTTTTCTATATAATTTTTTTATTAAAATATTAATGACTATGATAAATTTCTACCAATTATTTATTGTTATTAATAAATTTTCAGAAACTTTAATATTCAAACAAATATAATGTTGTGCATATAAATACATGCCTTTAATATTTTGTAAAAAATTAATTATTTCTTTAATTATGTTCAAACAAAATAGATTATCATATAAATATATGAGTAAATTTTTCTACAAGTAATTATTTATTTTTATTTTATTCAAAATATATAAATGACCATATAAATATAAGAATTTGTTTTTTTTAATAATTATTTTTAATTTTTTTTAAGTTGAATACATGACAATGTTTTTTTTTGTAATTAATATATACATTTCAAACATTATTTATTTATAATAAATATAACATATTGCATATTATGAAGTAAAAATTTTATTTTGTAAATGAATTTTATTTTTAAAGCTTTATCTTTGTAAATTGAAACAACATCACATATATATTTTAAAAATTTTTTATAATATTTATTACACAAACATATTATTATTTATTTCAAAATTTACAACATGAATTTAAATAAATGAACATTTTATTATAAATCAATTTTAGTTAAATGATATTTTTGAATTAAAAATACAAACCCTAAACATATTAAATCATAATGATTTATACAAACATATAAAAATACAATAAAAATACATTTAAGGTTGAAAAAAATAAATTTAAGTTCCTAAAATATATGGAAAATGATAAAGATTAATACAATATCCATAAAAAACATGTATGAATGAGATGAATGATATGAATGGATATTAAGTTTCTGAAGCATGTAGTTATACATGTTGCAAATGTAGTTATATATAGTTTTTCATGTAATTTTATATATTTAGACATATGACTATGTATAGGTATTGATGTAGATAAATACAATTATATATAGTAATATGTTGATATACATATTCTTAACTACATTTATATATAGTTATATATATATATATATGTATATTAAATATATCTTGTTATATCTATATATAGTTATGTTCATGTATACAATTTTTATAGTTATAGATACAGTAAAAAACACATATATTTATGTGTTATTACTCTTGGGATTATCATATTCAAATATTAAATATATTGTTATATACACACTGCTCACCACAAACACCAACCCCCATTTTGTGATTAACATTTAAAATCACAAGGCTGTCAAGTAGAAAAAAAATAAAAATCTAGTCGGCATACCTACTGTGCAGCATCAACATCCACACAATGAGAATGCATTATATCACACATGCATGAAGTATATATACAAATCAATTTATAAAAGCAATCCAAGCATACCATGGTGATTAATGAAGAAGAATTTCGAAATAAAAAATAAAAGAATCAAAACACACACTTTTCCATTAAGATAATCGATGAAAAATTAGTGTAGAAAACGTACTTCAAATCAATAAGAAATTCTCACTTACTCTTCGATTAGGTTTTGATCCATCGGTGTCGAGAGATAGAGGCGGATTTTGGAGGACTTAGGCACTAGTTAGAGTTGTCTCTTGAGTCTCGACAACAAGTGACTATATATTTCACCATGATATTTAAATTTTCATTATAAAAACATTAAATAAACAATAAATATATAATTTACAAAAAGTCGCATTTTTTTTATTTATTATCAAAAATATTTTCAACAAAATTCATGTGCGTGTAGCAAGTACACATGAAAAACAAACACCTTATTATTTTTTATTATAAAGTTAATTAAACAATAAATATCTAAAAAATTTCAAAAGAATATATGTTTAGCCTTATAACAAAAAAAATCAAATAGCTACAAAATTTATAAACTTGATATAATAAGACATATATGAAATGATAATATGTCTTCTAGTCACTCTTCTAAGAGTTATAAAATATTTTTTATGTTAAAAAATATATAAATATATATATTTTATGGTTATACATTTTTAAGAATTCATATTAATTTTTATGAAGATAATCTGAAATACTTTTAAAGGCATAAAACTTTATATTATTTGATATCATTAATAATTTTTAAAATTTTAAAAATTACTTAAAGTGAGAAGATTATTTAAAAAGTTATATTTATTATTTTAATAAAGACGGAATTTTAAAAGCTAATAGTAAAATTATTACTCATTTAATTTTTATAAATTTTAGTATGGACACACATCTATGTATGTATTTTTAAATAGTAATTTATTTTCTTTTAAATTTAATAAAAAAATTAAATTATTATTATAATTCAAGATTTTCAAATTTTCTATTAATTATTTTTTTAAAAGTTTCATATAATCATAAATTTTTTTTATACTTATAATAATATTTTATTTACTAGTTTATTCGTCAATTCAGATATTTTTGAAAATATTTTATATTTAATCATACAATGAATTATTTTACTTTTATATTAGTTGAAATTTTAATGTATGTTCATTTAATTTTTAAAATATCTGAAAAAATTATTATAATTATAGAATTAATTATTTAATCTTACTTTAATAATAAGTTTCTAAATTAAAAATTTTAGAAAAATTTTTTGTATAATTTTTTTAAAAATTTATAATCATAAAATAGTTATTTTAGTCTTTATTAATATATATATTTTTTGTATTTTTATATATTTTAAATTATTTAATTTAATATCATTTTTTATAATTTTACGAGGAGAATGTGTCTTTCAAGAATTGCTCATCTATAGACCATAACATACATTTGATAAACAAAATTAAATAAAATATTAAAACAAATAATAAATTTAAAAAAATTAAATAATTAAAGATTGGCTAGAGAAATTCCATCTCTAAATCCATAGCAATATTCCAGATGTAATTAGTAGGAAAGTTTTGCGCTAAATCCGTCATTATATTCTTGATTTTATTAGCTTGAGAAATTTCATTGCTAAACCTAACACTATTTTCCAGATGAAATTATCTAGGAAAAGTCTGTCGCTAAATCAGTCACTATATTCCGGATGAAATTAGCTTGAGAAATTTCAACGCTAAATCCATCGTTATATTCTACATGTAATTAGCTAGGTACTTTCCATCTCTAAATACATCACTATATTTCAGATTTAATTTGCTAGGAAAATTCTGTCACTAAGTCTATTGCTATGTTTCAGATGAAATTAGGTAGGAAAATTCTGTCGCTAAATTCGTCTCTATATCCCGGTTGAAATTACTAGAGAAATTCTGTCTCTAAATCCATCGCTAAATTATCTGATTTTTTTGTACGGAATTTACGTGGCTATTCTATCGCTAATCCATTGCAAATTTTTATTTCAATGAAAAATCAGAAATCCCTTGCTATTCCCTAGCTAATATCTCGCAATTTAGCTAGGGATTGATCCCTAGCTAAAATTCCCTAGCTAAAATTTCTTAGCCAAAATTCCCTAGCTAAAATTCCCTAGCTAAATAAACATTCTTTTTTAGTGTTTGATCTATCTCTATAGATGTTTAAGCTTAATATATAGGCAGCTTTACCTAAGTCTTTCATTGAGAAACAATTTGAAAGCTAAGCCTTTATTTATTGTAAGAAAGAGATATCATTTCTAATGAGAAGTATATCATCTATATATAAAATAAGAAAAAATACTGTACTCCCACTAATCCTTTTGTAGACATACAGTTTATCTTCAATCTTAATAAAGCCAAACTCTTTGATTACATTATCAAATTGAAGATTCTAACTTCTTGAAGCTTACTTTAATCCATAAATAGACTTATGCAACTTACATATCTTTGTAGCACCCTTTAGATCAACAAAACCTTCAGGTTGTGTCTTGTACACATCCTCAAAGAAATTCTGATAAAGGAATGTAGTTTTGACATTCATTTGCTAGATTTCATAATCATGGTAAGTTGTAATCACAAGTTAGATTCGAATGGATTTAAGCATCGCAACTAGTGAGGAGATTTCATCATAGTCTATACCATGACTTTTTTTAAAACTTTAAGCAACCAATATTCCTTTAAAGGTATGTACATTATCATCCATGTCAGTTTTTCTTTTAAAAACCCAATTGTACCCAATGAGATTTATCCCTTTAGGTGGATCAACCAAAGACCATGCTTGGTTGGTATACATGTATTCCATTTCAGATCTCATGGCAACCAGCCATTTCTTAGAATATGGACTGAATGCTAGTTTGTATATCTCATATTTCTTTAAGATCTTTTTTTCTCCCACTAGTTTTTCTAGAAATTAATTCTCTTTCTAGAAAAACAGCATTTCTAGTGACAACCACTTTTCCTTGTGTGTGAATATAAAAGTAGTATCCTTTTGTTTCATTGGGAAATCCTAAAAAATAGTATTTGTCTGAATTGAGTCCTAGTTTCTCTAAGCCTTGATGTCTAACATAAGCTTCACAACCCTAAATATTCATGAAAGACATTTTGGGACTCTTTACTGGTCATATCTTATATGTTGTCTTTGTAACTACCTTAGACGGAACATGGTTAAGTGTGAAAGAAGCTATCCCTAGAGCATAACTCTAGAAGGAAGAAGGAAGATCTACATGACTCATTATTGATCATACCATGTCTAATAAAGTATGATTCCTCATTTTTAATGCACCATTTCATTGTGGTGTTCCAGGTAGAGTGAGTTGGGATATGATCCCAGATTAAACTAGATGACCACGAAACTCTTGGCTTAAGTATTCACCACCTTGATCTGATCTAAGTATCTTAATACTTTTTCCATGTTGATTTTGTACTTCATTCTTAAATTCTTTGAAATTTTCAAAGGATTCTTACTTTTGTTTCAATAAATACATATAACCATAACTACTGATATCATCAGAAAATGTAATGAAATACTGGTAGCCTACGCTAGTTATTATATTGAAAGAGCCACATACATCATTATGTATATGTCATAACAAATCATTTGACCATTTTTTTTGACCAGTAAAAGGAGTTATAATCATTTTGCCTAATATAAAAGACTCGCATACTTCATTTGATTGAAGATCAAATGAGTCTATAAGTAAATATTTATAGAGTTTAGATATACATTTTTCATTTAACACATCATTTTTTGTCAATGATATACTCTTTCTAAGATCCTGCACATTATTACAAATGTGAGAAGCATATCTGATATCTTATACCCATATTGAAGAAGTAGATATTTTGATTTCAATAATATAAATATCAGAGGTAGAAGTCTCACTTCCATTCTTCCTTTTCAATTCTTCTAAGTATTGTTTGCGGTTCCTATTCCAATGTCCAATCTGATCATAGTGGAAGCAAGTACATTCCTTAGCCACCCCTCACTTAGGTTTCATTGCAGAAGATTTTTCCTTGCCTTTGGGTTGGGGTTTACCCTTATCTTTGGATTTATGTTTTCCTTTTCCCTTTTGCAGCATCATTATAAATTTAATCTTTTTAAGATTTTGTTCAGTAGTTCTCATATTGCATAACAACTTAGGCAAAGTTTTGGCAATTTCATTTATGTTGTAATTCATGACAAATTGATTATAGTTTTTAGGCAATGATAACAAAAACTAAATCAGTATCTAACCCTTGGCTCAATGGAATGCCCAACCTTCCTAGATTCTCAATATATCCAATCTTTTTGAGCACATGAGTTCCAATAGGCCTCACTTCTATCATCTTGCATTTAAATAAGGCCTTAGATACCTCTTACTTCTCATGCCTTGCTTGCTCTTGATATAGTCATTTTTAAATGTTCAACCATATCATAAGCATCCATGTTCTCATGTTGCTTCTAAAGCTTAGAGTTCAAGTTGCAAGTATAATGCATGTTATATCCAAAGCATCATCTTGATACCTTTTATGAGCATCCTTATCAGCATGAGGAGTATTAGGAGTAGGTGATTCAGGAATATACTACTTTAGGACATATGATTTTCTTTCTTGTTTGAGGACAATCTTCAAATTCCTATACCAATCCAGAAAATTAGCTTCATTGAGCATGTCCTTCTCAAGGACAAATCACAGTGATAAGTTGTTAGACGTGTTTGTAGACATGGTAATCTAAAACATATGCAGAAATTAGTATCATATTTAAAGTTTATTTAATTAGATCTTTTATTAAATGATCCTCCCACTAAATTATTTGGTTGAAAATAATCCCTCAATTTTCTCTTTAAATTAATCTTTTAGTGGGCCAAGATCCATATTTGACCTTGTCTTGAGTTACCTTTGGCTAAACGCCCAAAATTCAGCTATTTAGGTAGGTAATATTTACCAAATACATCTAATAGAACTCTTGGATAATTAGGTGAATAATATATTTTGTTCTTAGCCAATCTTATGGTGCATCTCCTAATTTTATGATTCTAAGTTCTCAATCTAATTGAGATAACTTAGTTAAGTCTCACCCAAAGTTCAATAGGTTGGATATCACAATTATCCTATCGCACTCTACCAAGATAAATAAAAATACTTCACTTTGGCAAACCTATCTAATATTGATCAAGGTAGTAATGGGTATCAAACTTTGGTAGGCATCTTTTATTGACTTAATTTTTTAATTTTGAGGGATATCTTTAATTATTTAGTAAAACAACGAATTTAACATGCATCACATACATTTAAATATGTTTGTATTTATTTTACTAGGCTAGTTGTATAACAACATATATTGCACAAACACAAAATAAACATGACATGATTATGGCCCAAACTAAAATGATTTTATCAGGCTAAAGAGAAAATCGAAATGTCAACCTAAAGGTATTACATCTTATCCAAGTGCTTCCTTGGCTGTCTTATGTTGCTTGTTGCTTTCTACTTTAAAATAACTTTCTAATCTAATACTATTCTAATCATATATTACATATCTAGAAGGAAATCTCACGTTATATTTGAGGGAAATTAAATGAGAAAAGAATTTTATAACTTGAATTGTAGATCAAAAGGCATGACACGAAGGCCGTATTTAACTTACTACAACAATACACATAATCCATTCATATGGGGTAAAGAGCCATAACCATGCACCATGTAAAACATGCATCTAACATCACTTTATCATGATTATAATTAATCATTTATGGGGCATTCAAATTTTGAGGTCCTAGGGGCATCGCCCCTAGTAGGGTCAAGGGGCATCATCACTTAACCAAAACAAAATTGATTTATAAAACTGATTTATGACTTTAATCAAATCACAATTTCATCTATAAAATTTTTTAACATTTAAATATCTCCGTATAACAATTAAATGAATCTATAATCGCTTATCTATAATCACAATTTCATCTATAATATTAATTTATGGATGTAATCACACTACACTCTTGTTTATCAAATAAATACAATTTAGTATTCGTATTAATCAAATTAACAAGAACAAGTTACAAACAATATTATTTAATCATATTAAACATATTAATATTATTGATTTGTTTCATGCATGATTAATCAAAATGCTCATAAATCATTTGTATAATCATGATAATATGTTTGTTCATATCAAATATAAACAGATATATAAAATAATTTAATCAATTTGCAACCTCCCTCTAATACCATTGTTGGGGTTCAGATAAATTTCATATTAGAATTTCATAGTTGACTAGGAACCTACGAATGATCCAAGTAAATACAATTAAATGTTGGACAAGGATATTACCTATTGTAGCAAAAAATTAAACTTTTGATTATGAATGGTTTTGCCTAATTTTAGCACAGTCATGTGTTCGTGCCTCTACTAGTATCCACACAAACATATCTTTGTTATATATATTTTTTCATTTTGTATCTGTCACATTGAATATAAGCTTTTGTTTTTTCACAAACCTTTCTAAAAGGATGTGTCATTAACTAAAAGGATGTGTCATTAATAAAACATTTTGATTTTTCACACATCTTTTTAAAAGGATGTGTCATCCATGAAACCTTTTGGTTTTTCACACACCTTTCTAAAAAGAAGCTTCATTAATTAGACCATTTGGTTTATTACACATCTTTCTAAAATAGTGTGTCATTAATGAAACCTTTTAGCTTTTCATACACCTTTCTAAAAGGATGTGTCATTAATGAAAAGAATGTGTCATTAATTAGAATGATGTGTCATTAATGACACATCATTCTAAAAGTGAGAAATGTGGGCTTTAAGTTTGTGCCCTTTTTAAAGGTCCAAACATTTACTAATTGAATCAAACTTTTTAGTCAAATTATCTTAAGATCTGAAATGAATTTCAGACTTAAAATTATGCTTAGTTTATTTTAGTCTAACTAAAATAAAATAATCTTCAAATATATATATGTTTTTATGTGTGTGACCCAAAAGGTTCTGGCAACATTAGTAGTGACTTTAAAATCTCATTTTAAAGAAACAAGCAATGAACATCATTTAGCAATACATCATTGCTAACCAATTGATGAAAATTTATAATATATTCAACTTAAGCTAATTTTGTGACTTATTTGATTGTAAGACTTAGTTCTTTTGTCAAAGATATCTAGTTTGATTTATGAGGTATGGATAATGTCATCATCACATCAATCTATATGTTTCTTGATCTTTGAGTAGACTAAGTTAAAAAGCTAAGCTTAATATCTCATATTGACTTATTTCAACATGACCATGCATTTTAGTAGTCCTACTCAATCAAGAGGCCAACTGATATCACTTCTATTATATCAATGAGACAAATTCCATCTACATAAATCACATTCCTCTGCATAATTTATTATATACGTATTAGGGGGTTTATACCCATTCTTGTTATAGGTGGCATCTACTGAATCTAAAGAATACAACTTCTTAAGTAGGCAACTAAAGTGCCTTAAGGTCAAAAGATAATTTATAGTAATAGTCACGAGGAGAATGTGTAAGACACTTATATAACAATACTTGCAATATTCTAATTGTGGGTTAGTTCACTATATGTTTTCTAACATATACTCATGTTTTAACTTAATATCTCATATTAGTTAACATACATGCTAGTCTTAATGTATTATTATTTTCCTTGAGTATTAATACTTGATTAGAAAAAATTTAGAGTAATTTTCCATAGAATATATCACTCCAGGGCAATATTATATTCATCTAATATTCGCAAAGATCTAAAAAATATAATAAATATAAAATGATGCTTTTATACATATAAGATATGATACAAAAGTCTCAAAAAAATCATTTAATTGAATATTACTGGATAATCGAACATAACTATCCATCTATCTATCAATTTATATAATGATTGACTTTCTATTTATAATTCAATTTGATGATATATCTATCCAACTGTCTATCTGTCTGTTTAATTATGTATCTGAGTATTTATTTATCTATGTATCTGACTATATGTCTATTTGTCTAACAATCTTTCTATTTAACTATCTATCTATCTATCTATCTATGTATCTATCTATCTGTCTATCTATCTAACTGCCTATCTATATATCTATCAATTTGTCTATCTATCTATCTATCTATATTTCTATCTACCTATCTATATATGTATCATTCTATCGATATGTATATTTGTGTTTCTCTTTATCAGTCTATCAGTCTATTAGTCTATTAGTATACCAGTCTATCTATCTTTTATCTATCTTTCTGTATATTTGGCTATCTATCTATCTATCTATATTTGTAACTATTTATCATCCTATCTATCTATATATCTATCTTTCTATTTTATGTCTTTTGTCTATATGTCTATATGTTAATCTATTTATCTATCTATATGTCTATTTATCTGGCTTATTATCTAACTATATATATATATATATATATATATATATATATATATCTTTTTGAATATCAGTGTATGATTCTATATGAGTATCTACCTATATGTCTATCTTCATATCTTTCTATCAATCAATCAATCAATCTGTCTATCTGTCTGTCTATCTGTCTGTCTATCTATCTATATTTTTATCTATATATCTACCTATATATCTACTTATCTGTCTATCTATTATTTGTATGTATGTCTATATGACTATATGACTATCTTGATATCTTTTTATCTATCTATATATGTCCGACCATCTCTCTATTTGTATGTCTATGTATTTGTCTTTTTATTTATTTATTTTTCAATCTATCTGTATATCTATTTATCTCTATCTATCTATTTGTCTATTTGTTTATCTATATAATTGACTATCTATATATCTATTTATCTCTAAATCTATGTTTCTATCTATCTATTTTTAATCTATATATCTGTCTATTTATCTATATGTCTATCTATCTATATGTCTATCTATCTATTTATCTATCAATTTTCTATTTGTCAATATGCATTTCTATCTATCTATCATTCTTTTTATCTATCTATCTATCAGTCTATGAGTATATTTGTCTATTATTCTATCTATCTATCTATCTATCTGTCTATCTATATGTTTATTTATTTATCTATCTATATGTCTATCTGATCTATCTATGTATCTATCTATCTATCTATTTGTCTATATATATATATATATATATATATATCTATCTATCTATCTATCAGTATATCTATCAACCTATCTATCTGTTAGTGTCTATTTATCTTTTTGTCTATCTATATATCTATCTATCAATTTATCTATCTATTAGTCTATCTGTATATCTATCTATCTATCAATCAATCTATCTATTTGTCTTTCTGTCATTATGTGTATATATATATATATATATATATATATATATATATATATATCTACATATCTATATGTCTATCTCTTTATAAGTCTATCAGTTAATTATTTTATTAATCTATGTATCTATCTATCTATCTATCTATTTTTCTATATGTTTATTATTCTATGTGTCTATATGTTTATCTATTTATATTTATATCAATATATTTATCTATATCTTTATTTCTATCTATCTATTAATCTATCTATCAGTTTATGTGTCTATATGGCTATCTATTTATTTGCCTATCTATCTATTTATTGATCTATCTATATATCTCTCTATCTATATTTCTATTTGTCTATCTTTCTATCTATCTATCAATATTTCAATTTTCTATATGTCTATTTCTCTACATATCTATCGATCTGTGTGTCTATCTGTATATTTGTCTATATATCTATCTATCTATCTATTTGTCAATCTATCTATCTATATTTCTATTGATTTGTCTATTTGTCAAGCTGTCTATCTATCAGCCTATCTTTTTGTCTATTAGTCTAAATATCTATATATCTATCTATCTATCTATCAAAATAACTATTTGTCTAGTTATCTATCTGTTATCTTTCTATCTATCTTTTAGTATATCAATCTATTAGTCATATTTGTTTATCTTCTATTTATCTATCTATCTGTCTGTCTGTCTATAAGTATATCAATTTATTTGTATACCAATATATCTATCAATTTGTGAATGTGTCAGTCTATTTATCTATCTATCTATTTTTTTATGTCTACTTGTTTATCTATCTATTTGTCTATCTCTTAATCTAACTATCTATTTATCTGTATATCTATCTTTTTGTCTATCTGTCTATTTTTCTATCTTTCTATCATTCTATCTATTTATCTATCTATCTATCTGCCTATCTATCTATTTATCTATTTATGTATCTATCTATCTATCTATCTATCTTACTATCTATCTATCCATTTATCAATCTAAATGGACTATCTGTCTATCTTACTACCTATATATCTATCTATGTATATGCCTATGAACCTATCAATCTAATTGTGTTTCTGTCTATATATATATATATATATATATATATTTGTCTATCTATATATCGTTCTATTTATATTTCACTATATATATCTATCTTTCTAATTTTATATATTTCTATCAATCAATCTATTCTATATCTATCTATCTATCTATTTGTCTCTCTATCTATATGTCTATATCTCTATCTAGCAATCTATTTATCCTTTTATCTGTCTATCTATCTCTGTCTATCTGTCTACTCGTATATCTATCTATTTCTCTATTTTTAAATCTTTTTATATGTCTATCTCTAAATCTATTTATCATTCTCAATATATTTGTATAATTTTCTTTATGTTTAAATGTTTATCTGTATAACTATTTATCTATATATCTATCTATTTTTCTTTATTCAATCTATATATCTATTTATGAATCTATCACTCTATCTATCTAACTCTCTATCTCTTTATATATCTATATGTCTATCTCTTTATCTATCTATCTTTCTATCTATCTAATTTTATATTTGTAAATATGCCTTTCTATTAAACTATATCACTTTCTATCTATCAGTCAATGAGAATTTTAGTATATTAGCTTATCTATCTCTCTATCTATCTATCTATTTATCTATCTATCTATATGTTTCTCTTTGTATCTATATATATGTCAATATATAAATATATATGATTATCTATCTGTCTATTCATTTATATATCTATCTATCCTTCGATCTTTCAATATAACTATATATTATTTAATAATCTTTGCATCTATATATATATATCTATATATATATATATATATATATATATATATATTATTGTCTATTTGTCTATATATATATATATATCTATTTATGTGGCTATTTATCTCTTTGATTATCTGTCTATCTCTCTATAAGCCTATGAGTCTATTACGGTATAAGTTAATGTATCTATGATCTATTTATTTGTCTATATGTCTATCTATATATCTGTACATAGTTTGATCTATTTATTTTTCTGTATGTATATCTATCTATTTAACAATCTGTCTATCTCTTTATCAATTTATATGTCTATCTTGCTATCTATCAATCTATCTGAATATCTATCTATTTGTCTATTTTTCAATCAATCAATCAATCAATCTGTCTGTTTATCTATGTGTATATATATATATATATTTGTCTATCTTTCCATCTATCTATCTATTTTTCTATCTATTTGTCTATATGCATATTTATCTATATGTTAATCTATCTATCTAATTATATATATAATTGTCAATCTATCTATCTATATATGTGTCCATTTGTCTCTTTGTCAATGTGTCTATATATTTATGTGTCCATATATCATCTATTTAACTATCTATATGTCTGTATATCAATTTGTTAATTTATTTATCAAACTTTCTATCTTTATATCCATCTATTGGTTTTTCAGCCTATTAATATATATATCTATCTATATATCTATCTATCTATCTTTCTAGCTATCTATATATCTTTTTATATGTATATCTGTATATCTATCAATCTGTCTATGTGTCTATATATCTGTGTATCTATCTATTTATTTGTCTATCTATCTATCTATTTATTTATCTATATATCAATCTATCAATCTTTTTATCTATTTATTTGTCTATTTGTCTATCTATCTATCTATTTATTAGCATGTCAATCTATTAGTCTATTTGTCTGTCTAGCTTTTTGCATAGCTGTATATCTATATATATAACTATCTATCTATCTATTTTTATTTCTATCTGCCTATCTATCTGTCTATCTATCTGTCTATCTTTATACCTATCTACTTATTTATTTATGTATATATCTATATATATATATCTCTATATTTTTATATCTATCAATATATCTACCTATATATCTATATATATTTCTATCTATATGTCTATTAATCTATTTGTCAATCTGTCTATTTGTCAAATCTATCTATTACTCTATCTGTCTATCTATCTATCTATATGTCTATCTGTCTATTTGTCAAATCTATCTATTACTCTATCTGTCTATCTATCTATCAATATGTTTATCTGTCTATATGTATATGTGTCTATCTATCTATGTGCCAATCTATCAATCTATCAATTTATCAATCTATCTATTTATATTTATATCTATTTGTCCATCTTTCAAGCTATATAACTATCATATCTATCTATTTATCTTTCTATCTATATGTCTACCTTTCTAACTATCTAACTATCATATATATCTATCTAACTCTCTATCTATCTAACTATCTAACAATCATTCTATCTATGTATCTATCTTAAAGTCTCTCAGTATATCAATCTATCAATCTATTAATCTATCAATCTATCAATCTATAAATATATCAATCTATCAATCTACTTATCTATTTATCTTTCTATCAATCTTTTAATGAATCAATCTACCTATCTATCTATCTATCTTTGTATCTGTCTAAAAATCTATATGTCTATTTTTCATCTCTCAACCTTTCTATCTATCTATCTGTCCATCTATCTATCTATTTATCCATCTATCTATCAATCTGTATATATGTCTATCTATCTATCTGTCTATATGTTTATCTATCTTTCTATCAATTAATCTATATGGCTATTTATATGTCTATCTACCAATCTATCTATCTCTCTATCTATCTATCTTTATATCTATCTACTTATTTTATCTATGTATATGTATATGTATATATATATATATATATCTTTCTATATTTTTATATCTATCGATATATCTGCCTATCTATTTATATGTATTTCTATCTATATGTCTATTAATCTATTTGTCTATCTATCTATTTGTCAAATCTATATATTACTCTATTTGTCTATCTATCTATATGTCTATCTGTCTATATGTATATGTGTCTATCTACCTATGTGACTATCTATCAATCTATCAATTTCTCTATATATCTATTTATCTTAATATCTATATGTCAATCTTTCTAACAATTTAACTATCATATCTATCAATTTATCTTTCTATCTATATGCCTTTCTTTTTAACTAAATAACTATCATATATCTATCTACCTTTCTATTTTTTTTAAAAAAAATTTGTTTATTAATTATAACTCTCTCTTTTGGTGGAGGAATACCGTTTTTACAACCTACATATACCCTTTTCCCTTTTACACTCATTCCCAACTAGTAAAAAAGAAAACTATGTAGCATGATTTTATTACACATGAAACAATTTGTGCATTGAATTGTCCAAGCTCAATAATGACTTATATGACCATTTGTGCTCCTCTAATTATTCTTTAATGATTCGAGGACTCTTTCTCCCTTTCTCATTGAAAGTATTTGGAATGTATATTATGCTTTTACGTTCCTCCCCTAGCTTTCTTTGAAAAATTCTTTCACGCTCTTTGTTCCTTCCTTTGTTTTGCTATAATCATTACTTGCACCATCTTACAAATCCATATATGTTCTGTTACAATCCTGTATGTTGGCTGATCTGAATAGTATCAAGTACATAATATCCTCATCATTTAAGAACCCTATTCCCTCATTACCCTTATACATTTCAGATTAGATATTAAAATATAATTTTTTTCCTCCTTGTTTGACTCGTGTTATGGCTTCCAATTGCCCATGATTCCAGCCTTACAATATATAACCACTGATCAACGCTATCTCTGTGTGTGAAGTAGTCTCGAAACCAAGCATACTTTCATCTCTTCCTTTTTCTGTTGATCCTTGAATGCTTCATGCATCTTTTCCTATTTAGGATTTGCACGAATGAAATCGACCAATAATACGACAGACCAAAAATTACAGACTTCTGGGGCAGAAACTTAATTAACACATCAGACTCCATGACAGCATTAATAACACAGACTCCATGACAGCATTACATAGATAAAACAGACTCTAAGGCAACAACAATAACAGCACTACAGAAATAGGAATACAATACTCAAATTAGCCGCTTCTGAATTTATTGTCCAGCTTTAATCCCATTCTTGAGACTTGAAAGCCTGCATAGAAAGAAAAGACTACCTACCTATGGTTTACCCCATTCCTTACCTTACTAACCCTTCCCAATAAATGTATACTATTACTGCTTAACTTTCCTTTGAAAGCTGAATTAGTTGATATCTTTTGAACAAAACCAATCCTAACCACAATCTAAGAAACACAAACTTTACCAATCTACACCTCATATAGAAAACACCCCTTAGGACCAGGGTGATTAATTATAAAAGGTGATCCTTACATGCATATGATTAGGGTACAGGGAAACCAAAATAATAAGTAAATAAGCGAAAATTAACAGGTTTTACTCTAATCTTCCTAATGTATGGTAGCTCTTTACGGTCCAGTTTTATTATGCCTGTATATTTTTTTGGGAGGTCAATTCATTATACTTTATATCTCTTTTATTTCTTCCATCCTTCGCTAATACATCTGCTATGGCATTAGCCTCTCTAAAAATATGTTTTATAGTAAAATCTAATGTATTTATTTCATGTAGAATTTCTTCTATTTCATCTTCATATCTCCACATTAATGTCTTTTTGTTAATTAAATTAACAACAATTTTAGAATCTTTTTGAATATCTATTTTTTTAATGTCATTATTTTTGCATATTTTTATACCCTCTCTTAAGCCTAATATTTCGGCATGTAGTGCCGATGATGCTTGAAACTTCCTCGTGAAGGCTAAGATCACTTTACCCTCAAAGTTTCTTATTACGCCTCCTCCTCCTACTGCTCCTATATCTCGATCAAAGCTACCATCTGTATTTAAAGCAAAGCTTTTATTTCGATGGTTTTTCCCATTTTATACATATTATTTTAAACTATTTAAATAGTTTTTCTTTTAAATTCCAGTAATTTAAAGTATCTTTATCTAGCCTCATGCCCTGTGAATTTAATGGATATGACTCCGAAATTTTTCTTGTCTCCTCTTTTATATCCTTCCAAGTATCCTCTATTGACATGATTTGACCCTCAAATCTACTTTTATTTCTAGCCTTCCAGATATACTAGGTGGCTATTTGAGGGACATTATTTTTAATCCAATTTTGAGCAGAGCTTGTAGCTTTCAATTTAAGCCATTTCTGAAGTCTGCAATTGAGAGTAAGTTGTTCATACTTTATTTGCATTTCTATTTCTAGTTTCGTCCATATTTCTGCTGCTATTTTACCCTGTGAGAAGAGATGGTCAAGAGTTTCCATCTCATTTGCACAGCAGTCACATCTAGAAACAATCTGAATTCCCTTCTTTTTTTAAATTAATATCAATTGGGATAATATTGGATAAGACTTTCCATAAGAAGGTTTTAATTTTTTGTGGGTTATCATTATTCCAGATCCATTTAAAAAATATTTTCTCTTCTTGTTTTTTCCTTATTGCATTTTTGGCTGAATTAAGTGAGAACGTTCCTTCTGGCATCAAGGTCTATCTCCATCCTTTATTTGTGAGTTTAGAATGTTTCTCAACCAATTCTCTTTGTTTAAGCATTTGAACCCATACTTGTGAGCTCTTACTTATCTTTTTTTATTTATTAGTGACATCATTTATACAGTACTTTGCTCTCGTAAATTCTGACCATAGGCTATCGTTTTCTTTTAATCTCAATCATTTTTTGCTTGCCCATGTTTTAGCTAAATCAATGAGATTAACAAAGCCTAAACCAGCCTCTTGAACAAGATAACATAAATCTTTCCATTTTTTCCAATATAATTTATATTTTCCCTCTTTTTTGCCCCACAAAAAATTTGAAAATTCTTTTTCAAATTTTTTAATAAATTTAATTGGGGGTTGAGTAATCATAATATTATGCAATAATGTGATTTCTAAAACATTTTTTATTAATGTTAATCTTCCCTCCAATCTTAGAAATTCTTCCTTCCATCCTAAAATTTTTCTTTTTAATTTATTTATTAAAAATTCTAATATATACGATCTTGAGCCTACCTTCATACACTGGACATCCCAAATAAATAATATCTCTTTTTTCTGAGAGAAACCTATAATATTTTTAATTCTATGAGATAGTGCAGTCGGTGCTTTATGAGAAATTATATAGTGACATTACATTTCAAGACCTTTTAACAAATCCATCAAATTATGTAATGATCTACTACTTCCGTTAGTAAAGATCATTACGACATTTGCATATGCCAAGCAACTCACTATTGGAGTATTCTTTGGTTGTCTAAATGTTCCTATAATATCTTTCTCCATTCTATTTTTAAGATTAACTATTAAAATTTCCAGATAAATATTGAATAACAAAGGAGAAAGTGGATCTCATTGTCTAAAGCCTCTAATCAGTTTTATTTCTTCTCCTCCTTTTCCATTTGTAATAATCTTAACCCATGTATTAGATATACATCTATATATCATATCTATACATGTTTCAGAAAAACCCATTTTATGCATAATAAAACAAAGAGTGCCTCATTCCACTCTATCAAATGCCTTGGATAAATATAATTTTATTATTACATTATGTCATCTTGTTTTGGTTCCTATTTCTCTACACATTTCTTTGGCTAAGCAAATGTTTTCCATTATTAATCTATTCTTCAAAAAACATGTTTGTTCTTTAGAAATAATTTTAGGTAGAATTAGTGCTAACCTATTTTGTAATATTTTAGCTGAAATTTTATATATCGAATTACAAAGGCTTATTGGTCTAAAATCTTCCCCTGTCTGCAGATTCTCTATTTTAGGAATGAGAATAATGTGAAAACATCCCCACTTCTTTTTTATTTTATCTCCGCAAAATATACTATTTATTGCATTTTCTATATCTTTTTTAATTATCTCCCAGCATACCTAAAATAGCAATTATACCATCCATTTGGACTTGCTGCACTATCCTTGTCCATAGTGAAAATAACTACTTTAATTTCTTCTTCTACTAAAAATTTGGTTAACATATTATTATCTTCAGATGTGATATTATTTTCTATGTTTTGTATAAGAGTGTTTCCTATTAGCTCACTTTTTCCATTTAATTGTTTTTCAAAGAACTTTGCAAAATAATCCTGAATATTTGTATCCTTATCCATCTAGTTTCCCTCATTATCTTTTATGGCTCTATTTCTGTGCTTCTGGCATTTAATCTTAGCAACTCTTTGAAAGAATTTTGTATTGTTATCTCCTTCTGTAAGCCATTTAATTTTAGATTTTTGTTTCCAAAAAACTTTTTCTATTAATAATTTTAATTTTAATTCTGCTTGTGCCATACTCAAGGCGTTTCTATTATTTATATTTTGATCTAATTCTAATTCTAACTCTCTTTTTGAAACAAATTCTTCTGCATCTTTAATGTTCTTATTTATATCTCCAAAAGTTTTCTTATTCCATTTTTTTAAATCTGATTTTAATCTATACAGCTTATTATTCAAAATTTGAATCAGGTTTCCAGCTACCTCTTTGTTCCAGAATTTCTTTACTCTATTCAAGAAGTCATGATGTAAACACCAAGAATTCTGAAAGCTAAAGAATCCTCCTGTGGGGACTATATTTTTAATGGAAATTAAAAGCGGGCTGTGATCAGAACAAGTTCTATTTAAGTGTTTCACTTCTGTGAACCCAGCTTGTTCTATCCATTTAAAGTTAAATAAAACTTTATCTAATCTCGCCCATATTATACATTTCTTTTTCCAGTTAATACACCATGTAAAAGGTGAGCCTAGAAATTTAGCCTCCATTAGGTTAGTTTTATTTATAGTATCATTAAAGTGAGCCATAGATATCTTATTTGGAGGTCTTCCACCCTTCTTTTTTTTAAAATTTCTCACCGTGTTAAAATCACCTCCTATAATCCATGGCTTCTTTTCTTTAAATATTTTTTGCATTTCCTCTCATAATTCTTTTCTTTCTTCTTTTTTATTTTTTGCATAAACTATCGTAATTATTTCTTTGACATCCTGACTAAAAATTAAATTAATTAATTGATCAGTTTCTTTTAGAATTTTTATATTTAAATTATTTTTCCATAATATCCAGATTTTACTATTATTATTAGCATACCCTTGTTCAAAACCTAATAATTCTTTATAATCCTCTAGCTGAATTTTATTTACCATAGGCTCAACTAATACTATGAGATTAATCTTATACATATATACCAATTTTTTTATTCTATTTCTAGAGGGGAGATTTGAACTCCCCTTATATTCCAATAAATGTAATTAAACATTATTAATGTAGTTTGCTTGTGCTGTAGTGGTGCATTTAGTTTCACATTTTCTATTTATATATTTTTTCATATTCTTTGGTTTTTTTAAGGAGCTTAAGTCTCCTCCTTTCTCTCCTTTCCATTCCCTACCCATTTGAATTGCCATAATTTTTAATTCTTCAATTGCCGAACACTTACTTCCCATTTTCTGTTTTAGTTTTTCTATGCCTATATAATCTTTATTTGTTTGAGCTTTCTGCTCATTTTCTTCCCCATATGTGTAGAGAGAAGTCAAACTTCTTATCTCAAGTTCTTCATCCGAGTGATCTTCTATAAGGACTGCCCAACCTTTATTTTTATGTGTTTTATTTCTCATGTAAGTTCTGGTCCTTTTATTTAAGTCTGCAATTTTCTTAAGCATTTATCTTCTCTTTGTTTCCTCTATAACAAGTGCTTCCTTATCTTCTTCAACCTTATCCTTCGTATATTCAATTAATTTTAGTTCATCAACCCCTCATTATGTTCTTCTAAGTAAGTAGTTAGTGTAAGTTGAGTTTTTTTTTTGATATCTAACTATCTCTCCCCTCCTCCTTGCTGCCATCATTATATTATCCATCCTTTGCCTATCTTCTGGCCTTTTTTTCCTCACCAAGCAATCATCTATACTGTGGCCCAATTTTCTGCAGCATGCACAAAAAGATGCGAGGTTTTCTGGAACAACTTGCTGCCAGAAACCTCCTCCATTCATGCCTCCAATCCATATTCTAGAGGGAATGGGTTTTTGTAAATCCACCTCCATACATATTCTTGCTACACTTGGTCTGGATAGTGTGGCAGTGACACCATCGAGTAGAAGAGGAGAGCACAGAATACATGCAATATGGTATAATGCATATTTATCAAAGAAGTGTATCGGGAGCATGGGAAACAGAAACCATACCAGAGCTGCCGAATATTTTTCCTTTGTAGAGAAATTAGGTCTCCATTTGAATGTTCTCATGCGATAACCCACGATATACCAGATGCCTTTAAGCCATAATTGATGAAAATCTTTCTCCGAGTATAGTTGTAACATAACATGCTTATCGTCGATGAGCCCAATTTTAATCAACATTTTAAGCTTCAAAGAATCAAACAAGGCACGAACATCATCAATCCGCGATCACCCATGTGAAAATTTGCCCACGAGGGTATATTTATGAGGCTCAGTGAGCTTATGTAAGTCTTCGGCAGAAAACGATATCAAGGATTCCCTGATATTTTTTGCATTAATTTCCGAGGAAGAAGGCAGTGTTTGTGCGGTCTTATTAAAAAATTCATAAAAGGATTTTTATTGGATAAGTAATCCATTTCCAACAAATTCAGCTTATAATGTCCTTCTTCAACTTCAAAAATGCAGTTTCTCTCTCTAGAAATCAAATTTTCTCTCTGTAAAAGTTGAGAGCATTTTTCAAAGAAAAAAACCTCTTCTTCTTCTTCTTCTACCTCTCTATTTATCTAACTATCTAACAATCATTCTATCTATGTATCTATCTTAATGTCTATTTGTATATCAATCTATCTATCCATCAATCTATCAATATACCTGTCTATTTGTCTTTCTACCAATCTATAAATGAATTAATCTATCAATATATCTATCTTTCTATCTGTCTAAAAATCTATATGTCTATTTGTCTATCTCTCTACCTTTCTATCTATCTATCTATCTATCTATCCATCTATCTATCTATTTATCCATCTATCTATCAATATATATATATATATATATATATATATATATATATATATCTATATTTTTATCTATCTATCTATATGTTTATCAATATATCGATCTATCTTTCTATCTACAAAACAATCTATCTATTTATCTATAGTGACATTACGTTTCAAGACCTTTTAACAAATCCATCAAATTATGTAATGATCTACTACTTCAGTTAGTAAAGATCATTACGTCATTTGCATATGCCAAGCAACTCACTAATGGAGTATTCTTTGGTTGTCTAAATATTCCTATAATATCTATCTCCATTCTATTTTTAAGATTAACTATTAAAATTTCCAGATAAATATTGAATAACAAAGGAGAAAGTGGATCTCATTGTCTAAAGCCTCTAATCAGTTTTATTTCTTCTCCTCCTTTTCCATTTGTAATAATTTTAACCCATGTATTAGATATACATCTATATATCAAATCTATACATGTTTCAGAAAAACCCATTTTATGCATAATAAAACAAAGAGTGCCTCATTCCACTCTATCAAATGCCTTGGATAAATATAATTTTATTATTACATTATGTCATCTTGTTTTGGTTCCTATTTCTCTACACATTTCTTTGGCTAAGCAAATGTTTTCTATTATTAATCTATTCTTCAAAAAACATGTTTGTTCTTTAGAAATAATTTTAGGTAGAATTAGTGCTAACCTATTTTGTAATATTTTAGCTGAAATTTTATATATCGAATTACAAAGGCTTATTGGTCTAAAATCTTCCCCTGTCTGCAGATTCTCTATTTTAGGAATGAGAATAATGTGAAAACATCCCCACTTCTTTCTTATTTTATCTCCGCAAAATATACTATTTATTGCATTTTCTATATCTTTTTTAATTATCTCCCAGCATACCAAAAAAAGCAATTATTCCATCCATTAGGACCTGCTGCACTATCCTTGTCCATAGTGAAAATAACTACTTTAATTTCTTCTTCTACTGAAAATTTGGTTAACATATTATTATCTTCAGATGTGATATTATTTTCTATGTTTTGTATAAGAGTGTTTCCTATTAGCTCACTTTTTCCATTTAATTGTTTTTCAAAGAACTTTGCAAAATAATCCTGAATATTTGTATCCTTATCCATCTAGTTTCCCTCATTATCATTTATGGCTCTATTTCTGTGCTTCTGGCATTTAATCTTAGCAACTCTTTGAAAGAATTTTGTATTGTTATCTCCTTCTTTAAGCCATTTAATTTTAGATTTTTGTTTCCAAAAACTTCTTCTATTAATAATTTTAATTTTAATTCTGCTTGTGCCATACTCAAGGCGTTTCTATTATTTATATTTTGATCTAATTCTAATTCTAACTCTCTTTTTGAAACAAATTCTTCCGCATCTTTAATGTTCTTATTTATATCTCCAAAAGTTTTCTTATTCCATTTTTTTAAATCTGATTTTAATCTATACAGCTTATTATTCAAAATTTGAATCAGGTTTCCAGCTACCTCTTTGTTCCAGAATTTCTTTACTCTATTCAAGAAGTCATGATGTAAACACCAAGAATTCTGAAAGCTAAAGAATCCTCCTGTGGGGACTATATTTTTAATGGAAATTAAAAGTGGGCTGTGATCAGAACAAGTTCTATTTAAGTGTTTCACTTCTGTGAACCCAACTTGTTCTATCCATTTAAAGTTAAATAAAACTTTATCTAATCTCGCCCATATTATACCTTTCTTTTTCCAGTTAATACACCAAGTAAAAGGTGAGCCTAGAAATTTAGCCTCCATTAGGTTAGTTTTATTTATAGTATCATTAAAGTGAGCCATAGATATCTTATTTGGAGGTCTTCCACCCTTCTTTTTTTAAAAAATTTCTCACCGTGTTAAAATCACCTTCTATAATCCATGGCTTCTTTTCTTTAAATATTTTTTGCATTTCCTCTCATAATTCTTTTCTTTCTTCTTTTTTATTTTTTTCATAAACTATCGTAATTATTTCTTTGACATCCTGACTAAAAATTAAATTAATTAATTAATCAGTTTCTTTTAGAATTTTTATATTTAAATTATTTTTCCATAATATCCAGATTTTACTATTATTATTAGCATACCCTTGTTCAAAACCTAATAATTCTTTATAATCCTCTAGCTGAATTTTATTTACCATAGGCTCAACTAATACAATAAGATTAATCTTATACATATATACCAATTTTTTTATTCTATTTCTAGAGGGGAGATTTGCAACTCCCCTTATATTCCAATAAATGTAATTAAACATTATTAATGTATTTTGATTGTGCTCTAGTGGTGCATTTAGTTTCACATTTTCTATTTATATATTTTTTCATATTCTTTGGTTTTTTTAAGGAGCTTAAGTCTCCTCCTTTCTCTCCTTTCCATTCCCTACCCATTTGAATTGCCATAATTTTTAATTCTTCAATTGCCCAACACTTACTTCCCATTTTCTGTTTTAGTTTTTCTATGCCTATATAATCTTTATTTGTTTGAGCTTTCTGCTCATTTTCTCACCATACGTGTAGAGAGAAGTCAAACTTCTTATCTCAAGTTCTTCATCCGAGTCATATTCTATAAGGACTGTCCAACCTTTATTTTTATGTGTTTTATTTCTCATGTAAGTTCTGGTCCTTTTATTTAAGTCTACAATTTTCTTAAGCATTTATCTTCTCTTTGTTTCCTCTATAACAAGTGCTTCCTTATCTTCTTCAACCTTATCCTTCTTATATTCAATTAATTTTAGTTCATCAACCCCTCATTCTGTTCTTCTAAGTAAGTAGTTAGTGTAAGTTGAGTTTTTTTTTTGATATCTATCTCTCCCCTCCTCCTTCCTGCCATCATTATATTATCCATCCTTTGCCTATCTTCTGGCCTTTTTTTTCCTCACCAAGCAATCATCTATACCGTGGCCCAATTTTCTACCACATGCACAAAAAGATGCGAGGTTTTCTGGAACAAATTGCTGCCAGAAACCTCCTCCATTCATGCCTCCAATCCAGATTCTAGAGGGAATGGGTTTTTGTAAATCTACCTCCATGCATATTCTTGCTACACTTGGTCTGGATAGTGTGGCAGTGACACCATCGAGTAGAAGAGGAGAGCACAGAATACATGCAATATGGTATAATGCATATTTATCAAAGAAGTGTATCGGGAGCATGGGAAACAGAAACCATACCAGAGCTGCCGAAGATTTTTCCTTGGTAGAGAAATTAGGTCTCCATTTGAATGTTCTCATGGGATAACCCACGATATACCAGATGCCTTTAAGCCATAATTGATGAAAATCTTTCTCCGAGTATAGTTGTAACATAACATGCTTATCGTCGATGAGCCCAATTTTAATCAACATTTTAAGCTTCAATGAATCAAACAAGGCACGAACATCATCAATCCGCGATCAACCATGTGAAAATTTGCCCACGAGGGTATATTTATGAGGCTCAGGGTGCTTCTGTAAGTCTTCGGCAGAAAACGATATCAAGGATTCCCTGATATTTTTTTCATTAATTTCCGAGGAAGAAGGCAGTGTTTGTGCGGTCTTATTAAAAAATTCATAAAAGGATTTTTATTGGATAAGTAATCCATTTCCAACAAATTCAGCTTATAATGTCCTTTAACTTCAAAAAGTGCAGTTTCTCTCTCTAGAAATCAAATTTTCTCTCTGTAAAAGTTGAGAGCATTTTTCAAAGAAAAAAACCTCTTCTTCTTCTTCTTCTTCTACCTCTCTATTTATCTAACTATCTAACAATCATTCTATCTATGTATCTATCTTAATGTCTATTTGTATATCAATCTATCTATCCATCAATCTATCAATCTACCTGTCTATTTGTCTTTCTACCAATCTATAAATGAATTAATCTATCAATATATCTATCTTTCTATCTGTCTAAAAATCTATATGTCTATTTGTCTATCTCTCTACCTTTCTATCTATCTATCTATCTATCTATCCATCTATCTATCCATCTATCTATCTATCTATCCATCTATCTATCCATCTATCTATCTATTTATCCATCTATCTATCAATCTATATATATATATACATATATATATATATATATATCTATATTTTTATCTATCGATCTATATGTTTATCAATATATCGATCTATCTTTCTATCTACAAAACAATCTATCTATTTATCTATCTAATTATTTATCTATCTATCATTCTATGAATCAATCAATCAATCAATCAATCTATCTATCTATCTGCTTATCTACCTATCTACCTATTTGGCTATATTTTAATCTATCTATCAAACAATCAATCAATATATTTGTATATCTATTTATTTCTCTATTTTTCTATCTATCTATTTTTTATCTGTTTATCAATATTTTTGGCTCTTTATCTATATATTTGTCTATACGTCTATCTATCTTTCTAACTATCTATCTATGTATCTTTCTTTCTTTATGTTTATCTATTTATATATCTACAATCTATCTATCTATCTATTTGTCTATATATCTCTCTATCTATCTAATTGTCTATATATATATATATATATCTGTCAATTTGTTTATCTATCTATCAATCTATCAATATATATGTGTGTTTGTCTATCTATCTATCTATCTATTTTCCTATCTATATATATATATATATATCTATCTATCTATTTATATGTCTTTCTAGCACTCTACCTATCTACATATTTATCTATCTATCTATTTGTCTATGTATATGTCTATCTATCTATTTATCTATTTGTCTATCTATTTATCTAATTATTTTATATCTATTTATCTTTATATGTCTATTATTCTATCTATTTATATATATATATATATATGACTATCTATATATGTATTTATCTCTCTTTGTTTACATATCTATCTATCAATCTATATATCTGTCTATGTTTCTATATGGGTATCTCTCTATCCGGCTATAGGTCTATCTAATTATCTATATATGTGCCTATTTCTCTATCTGTCTATCTTGTAATCTTAAACTATCTAGCTATCTATCAGTCAATTTGTCTATCAATATATTTATATATCTAAATATCTATCAAACTCTCTCTATCTTTTTCTATCTATCTATCTATCTATCAATCAATCTATCTGTCTATCTGCCTATTTATATATTTGTTTATCTGTGTCTCTATTTATTTTTCTATTTGTAAATCAATTTATATATTTGTCTATCTATCTTTCTACCATTCTAGTTATTTAACTATATATATATATATATATATATATATATATATATATATATATATATATATTTCTTTCTATCTATATATTGATATATCTATATTTTTAACTATATATATGTCTATCTATCTGTCTATATGGCTATCTATCTAACTATCTATATGTCTATCTATCTATCTGCCAATGTGTCTATATATCTATTTGTCTATCTTTCTATTTTTTTTATCTATTTAGCCGTCTATCTGTACATTTGTCAATTTGTCTATAATTTTATCTGTCTATATATCTATCTCTCTATAGGTATATAAGCCTATCTATCAATCTCTCTATCAATCTATTTGTCTATCTATCTATCTTTATTTTTTTGTATCTGTCTATTTGTCTATCTCTCATTCTATAAATCAGTCTATTAGTTAACTAGTCTATTAGTCTATCTATCAATCTAACTATCTTTCTATCTATTTATTTCTATATCTATATATCTATATTTTTGTCTATCTATCTATATACCTATTTTTCTATCTATATATCAGCCTATTACTCAATCTTTTTAACTATTATTTGTCTCTCTATCTATATGTCTATCTATCTATCTCAATATTGGTTTATCTATCTATCTGTCTATCTCTCTATATGTCTATATGTCTATCTATCTATCTATTTGTGTATATGTCTATATGCCTATCAATTTATCTATCTATCTGTAACTATTTATCTATCTACAAGATTATCCATCTAGCTATCTATCTGTCTATTTGTCTAACTATCTTTTCTAAATCTTTCTATCACGATTTTAGTCTATCGGTCTATCAATTTATCAATCTATCTATCTATCTATCTATTTTTCTATCTATCTTTCTATCTAATTTTTAATCTATTTATCTATCTTTTAATTTTTCTATCTATCTTACTTTTAGTTAATATCTCTATGTATCAATCTCTTCATCTAACAAACTATCTATCCTTCTACAGACACACATACAAACACACACACACACACACACACACACACACACACACACATATATATATATCTTTCCGTCTATCTTCCTATATTCTAACCGATCGATCTATCTATCTGTCTATGTGTCTATCTATCTATCTTTTTATCTTCCAATCTATCTATTGATCTATCTGTGTCTATACTTCTATTTGTATACTATCAATATGTCTATCAGTCTATATCTTTATATATCTATCTATATATTTGTCGAACTTCTATTTGTTTATCTATCTATCATCTATCTACGTGTCTATCTATTTATATGTCTATCTATCAATTTTTATTTATTTATATCTATATTCGGTATGTCTGTATATATATATATGTATGTATATATCTATTTATGTATCTATCTATCTATTTGTCTATCACTCTATCTATATATATACCTATCTGTATATCAATCTATCTATCTTACTATCTTTCAGTCTATCAGTCTCTCAATCTTTCTATCTATTTCTTTATCTGTCTATTTGTCTATCTATAAAGCTATCTATCTATATATCTATCTATCTACCAATCTCTATGTCCATCTATCTATGAATTTATTTATCTTTCTATCTATCTGTCTATCTATCTATCTAATTATCTATCTATTTATCTATCTAATTATCTATCTATCAATTTATATATTTATCAATCTAAATATCTATCTATTTGTGCACCTATCTTTTTGTGCATCTATCTATATACCTATTTGCCTATATTTTTATCTATATATCTATTGATATATCTATCTATCTATTTGTCTATCTGTCTATCTATATATCTCTTTATTTATTTCTCTATCTTTTTATTTATTTATCTTTCTATCTATCTATCTGACTCTCTGTCTAAATGACTATTTATCTATATGTCAATCTATCATTCTGTTTATGCATCTAGATTTATATCTACTTATCTGTCAATTTACCTATATTTATAACTATCTATCTATATATCAATCGATCAGTCTATCTAAATATTTGGCTATTTGTCTGTCTATCTATTGATCTATCTATCTATTTGTCTATATTTTTATCTTTCTATCTATCTATTTATTTTGTATATCTATCAAACTATTTATCTATCTATCTTTCTGCCCATTTGTCTATATGTCTATCAGTCTAATTATCTCTCTCTATCTTTTTGTCTATCTATGTATTTATTTTTCTATATATCTGTCTATCAATCTATTTTTCAATATATCTATTTGTCTATCTATCTTAATGTTTATCTATCTATCTTTTTATTTGTCTATCTAACTATTTATCTATATATTATCGATATGTTGATTTGTTTATTTTTATATTTGTTTATCTGTCTATCTATCTATCTATCTATCTTCTATCCATTTATTAATATATCTGCCTATCTGTCTATCTTACTATCTGGCTATTTTTCTATTATTTATCTTTCTTTTTGTCTATGAGTCTATCTATATATCTACATATCTATATATTTAGTCTATCGATCTATCTAACTATCTATATTTTTATTTATTTTCTTTCTATATATAAATCTATCAATGTTTCTATCTATCTACCTATCTATTTGTTTATCTATATATCTATATATCTGAATAACTATCTAACTACCTATCTACCTATCTATCTTTCTATCTGTTAATTTTTCTATCTCTCTATTTGGCTATCCATATATCTTTCAATTTGTCTAACTATCTATCTATCAATCTATAAGTCTATTTGTCTATTTGTATATCTATTTATAATATATATGTCTATATGTCTATCTAACTATATGACTAGCTACCTATATATCTATCTTTCTATTTGTCTATCTACCAATCTGTTTATTTATCTATCTTTTTATATATCTATCTATCTGACTATCTATCCATCTATCTATATCTCTATCTATTTATTTATCTATTTGTCAATCTATCTATTTATTTATCTATCAATCTATTTTTTTTCTACCAATCTATCTATCTTTATATATCTATCTGTCTATCTATTTATCTATTTATATAAGTGTTTGTCTTTCTTTCTATATGTCTATCTAAATATCTGTCTATTAAAATATCGATCTATCTGAATATCTGTCTATCTATATAGTTTCCTATATGGCTATCTACCTATCTATCTTTTTTGTCTATCAAATCAATTTTTTTATCTATATATCTTTCTATAGGTCTATCTAACTAGTTGTCTATCTATATATCTATTGATTTATTTATATGTCTTTCTGTCATTTTATATATCTATCTATCTATTTATATGTCTATCTGTCTATTTGACGATCTGTCTATTTTTTTATATATATATTTCTTTATCTATCTATATTTCTATATGTATTTCTATCAATATGCCTATTTGACTATTATCTATATGACTAACTATCTATTTGTCTATATGTCTATCAATCTATCAGTCTATCTATCTATCTATCAATATATCTATCTATCTATCTCTCTCTATCTATTAAAATGTCTATCTATCTATTTATCTATATTTCTATATATATATATATATATATATATATATCTGTAAATCTATCTATCTATTTATCCATATATTTGGCTATATATCTATCAATTTATTAGTCTATATAACTATATTTCAATTTATCTATCTATCTTTCTTTCTTTCGAGGTATTTATCTATTAGTCTACTTGCCTTTCTATCTATCTATCTATCTATCTATTAATCTATCTATCTGGCTATTTTGCTATTTATCTAACTTTCTATCTATAAATCTATTTGGCTATATGTCTATCTATCCATATGTCTATCATCTATCTATTAGTATATATGACTATATTTCTTTCTTTCTATTTACTTGTCTATTTATATTTTTATCAATTTGTATTTTTTTCTATTTGCTATTTGTCTATATGTCTATCTGCTATCTATCTATTTGTCTATCTATCATTTTTGTTATCTATCTATCTATCTAATTTGATAATCTAACTATCTTTCTATATGTCTATTTTTTAATTTGTCTATATGTCTATCTGTCTATCTATTTATATGCCTATAAATCTTTCGATCTATCTGTCTATTAGTCAATCTGTCTATATATCAATCAATTAATCTATCTATCAATTAATTAATCTATCTATCAATCTCTCTATGAATCTATCTGTTTATCTATCTATCGGGCAATTTATCAATCTATCTATTTATATCTATATATCTATTTTTTTTATATGTCTATATATATATATATATATCTATCTATCTAAAATTCAATCAATCTATGTGTCTATTTATCTATCTAGGTATCTATCCATCTATGTATCTGTTTATCAATTACTTGTCTTTCTCTCTATCTTTCTATCTGTCTCTCTAACTATATGTCTATCTATCAATCTATCTATCTATGTATCTATATATTTGCCTATCTAGCTATCAATCTATTTATATATCTATCTATCAATATAACTATTTGTCTATCAGAATATCTATCTTTATAACTATTTATCTCTCTATCTGTCTATCAATATGTCTATCTATCTAACATTTGTTTGTCTATTTATCTATTTACCTATATGTATATATCTTTTATTTGCCTATTAGTACATCTCTCAATCTTACTATCTATCTTTCTATCCATGAGTCAATTAGTCTATCTATCTATCTATATAACTATCAATCTATCGATCTATCTATTTTTCTATCTGTGTGTATATATATCTAATTATCTATTTATATTTCAGTCTATATATCTATTTATATACATATCTATTTATCAATCTTTCTATCTGTCTATCTATTTATCTGTCTGTCTGTTTATTTGTTTACTTTTCTCTATGTCAATCTTAAATCTATCTATATGTTGATCTATCTATATGTCTATTTATCTATATATCTATATATTTATCTGTCTTTCTTTCCATTTGTCTATCTTTCTATCTGACTATGTATCTATCTGTATATTTTACTATTTGTTAAAATGTCTATCTATCTATTATTCTATTAATTAATTTGTCTATATATCTATCTATTTATTTCTTTATCTATAAATTATTCTATTAATCTATTAAATTATCTATCTATCTATGTTTATTTCATTATTTAATTCTTTCTGTCTATCTTTATATCTATATATAAGTCTATTAGTCAATCTATCTATATGTGTATCTAATCTATCTATCTATCTATTTTTCTATCTGTATATCTATTTATCTATATATATGTATATTTATCTATCTATCTATCTATCTATCTATCTATCTATCTGTCTTTCTATTTATTTAACTATTTGTCTGTCTATCTATTTGTCGATATGATAATATTTCTATCTGTCTATCTTTCTATATGTCTATCTGTCTATCTATGTATTTGTATTTCCTCTATATGTTTATTTCTCAATATATCTTTCTGACTATCAGTTTATCTATCTATATCTCTATTTATCTATCTATAAATATGTCTATATATCTATTTATCTAACTATCTATTTGTCTAATTGTCAATTTGAATATCTATCTATCTATCTATTTTTTAATCTATCTATTAATATAAAAAAATCTATCTAGCTGTCTATCTATCTAGCTTTTTATCCATCAAATTCTTTATAAGTATAGAAATCAATTAGTCTATCAATCATATTGGCCTCTTTATCTATTAGTCTATCTTTGTGTCTATCTTTTTATGTGTCTATTTGTCTATCTAACTATTTGTCAATCAATCAATATATCTATATATCTGTTTATATGTATATCTGTATATCTATCTATTTGACTATTTATCAAAATGTCAAATAATCTATATGTGTATCTATCTATGTGTATATATATTTATCTATTTACCTTTCTATCAGTGGATTAGTCAATCTATCTATCAGTCAATATATCTATCTATCTGTCTATTTCTCTATCTTTTAATATCACTATCAATCTATCAATCAATCAATCTAACTATCTAATTATCTCTCTATCATTATGTCTATTATCTATCTCTCTATCTGACTATGAGTCTATCACTCTATTAGTCTATTAGTCTATTAGTTTATCTATCTAACTTTTTATCTAAATATCCATCTATCTATCTGTCGATATCTCTATATTACTATCTTTTTATATGATTATCTATATATCAATTTATTTGTCTGTCTATCTATCTTTCTACCTATTTATCTATATATCTGACTATCTATCAATATATCTATCTATCTATCTATCAATCTATCTTTATATCTATGTATCTATGTATTTATTTATCTCTATCATTATCTATCTATTTATCTATCTATCAATTTGTATATCAGTCACTCTGTCTATATTTCTAACTGCCTATCTATCTATGTGTCTATCTATATATTTTTCCATCTGTCAATTTGAATATTTGTGTATATCTCTATTTGTCTATCAGTCTATCCATAAATCTATCAATTTGTTTATATGTCAATCAATCTATTTATCTGTTTATCTGTCTTTATATCTATCTTTATATCTATCTATCTATATAAATAACTATCTATCTATCTATCTTTCTATTTGTCTATCTTTTAAAAAAGTTATATGTCTATTTGTGATCAATCAATCTAACTATCTATCTATCTATCTTTTTATCTATCTATAAACCTATATCACTATCTACTTATCTATCTATTTGTTTTTCTATATATCTATTTGTGTATCTATTGATATCTCTATCTGTCTATCTATCTATCTTTTTGACTATCTGTCTATATTTCTGTCTATCTATTTTTCAATTAGTCTTTCTGTCTATATGTCTACTTATCTATCTATCTATCTATCTATCTTTCTGTCTATCTATCTTTCTTTTTTTCTATCTATATCTATCTGTCTATATATCTATCTATCTCTCTATCTATTAATTAGTCTTTCTATCTTTTTGACTATATGTCTATATGGGTATCTATTTATCTATCCATCTCTATGTCTATATATCTATTTGTCTATCTGTCTATTTGTCTTATTTTTTATTTGTTCATTTGTCTATCTGTATATCTATTTATCTCTCTATTTGTCTGCCTATTTTTCAAAGTATATATTTATCTAAGTATCTAAATGTCTATCTATCTATTTGTCTATATATCTATCTCTTTCTCTATCTATCTATCTATCTATTTGTGTATTTCTTAATATGTCAATCAATCTTTATATCTATTAGTCTATCTCTTTATCTATCAATCAGTATATCAGTCTATTAGTCTATTAGTCTATCAGTCTATCTATTTATCAATCTAACTATCTTTCTATTTATTTATTTGTCTATCTTTCTATAAGCCTATCTATCTATGAAACTAACTATCTTTCTTTCTATCTATCTATTTGTCTATCTATATACTGGTCTATTTCTTTATCTATTTCTATATCTATTTATCTCTATCTATTTGTCTATTTTTATATATGTATAATTGTCTTTCTGTATAACTATTTATTTGTCTATCTAGCTATCCATCATTTGTCAATCTATATATCTATATATGTATCTATATGTCTTTCTATCACTTATCATTTTAATAATCTATCTATTTAATTATATAACTATGCATCTTTCTATATGTCTCTTTATCTATCTATCTATATGTCTATGTTTCTATTTTTCTGTTTATCTATCTATTTATATATCTATATATCTCTTTCTCTATCTTTCTATCTATATACCTATTTTTCTATCTATCTATTTAACTCTCTATCTATATATCTTACTTTAATTATTTCTATCTATCTATTTTCCAATCTATCTATCTATCCATATATATATATCAATCTGTCTATATGTCTATTTGTTAATCTGTCTATCCAATTATTTATCTATCTATCTATCTATCTATATATCTATCTATCTATATATTTATCTATCTATTTCTTTATCTATATAATCTATCTATTTGTTTGTTTGTCTATTCGTCAATAAATCAATTAATCTATCTATCTATCTATATCTCTGTGTCTTTCTATCTACATGTGTATCTATGTATATATTTATCTATCTGTCTGTCTATTTATCTTTCTATTATTATTTTTTTCTATCAGCTTATCTATATATATATATATATATCTATCTGTCTATCTATCTATCTATTTATCTATCTATCTATTTATCTATTTATCTATCTACCTGTCTAATCATCTATCTATTTGTCTGTCTGTCAGTCAAAGAATCAACTATTTTATTTATCTATCTATCTAATTCTTTATGTATCTTTTCTATTACTATGTGTATCTATCTATCTATCTCTCTGTTTATCTACCTATATGTCTATCTTTATATCTATCTATTAGTCAATAAATCTATTTGTCTATCTATCTATCTATCTATTTGTCTATCTTTTTATCTATCTATTTGTCTGTCTATATGTCTATCAACATATTTATCTATTTATTTATCTACCTATCTATATATCTATCTATGTATCTGTCTATCTTCTTATCAACCTATCTATCTATCTAATTATTTGTCTATCTTCATTCTCAATATCTAGAAATATATCAATCTATATATTTTCCTATCTTTTTATTTGTCTATCAATATATTTTTTAATTTTTCTCTCTATCTATATATTTATAAACCTATATATTTGCCTTTCTTTTTAGTTGTCTATCAATATATTTGTTTATTTTTTTATCTATCTTTAGATTTTTTTGTCAATCTATCTATCTGACGATCTGTCTATATATCTATTATCTATATGTAAATCTATCTTTTGTATGTTTGTCTTTCTATATATATCTACCTATCTATATATTCTTCTATCTATTTATCTATGTATCTAAAGATCTACAAATTTGTCTATCTATCTCTCTACCTATCTATCTATTTGTCTAAATATCTGTCTATCTATCTTTTTATATATTAATCTATCTCTTTATCTATCAATCTATCAATTTGGCTGTCTATCTGCCTATTTGTTTGACTGTTTATGTGTCTTTTAGACTAAATATCTATCTATCTTTTTTATTTCTAACTATTTGTCTATATGTATATCTATCTATCTATCAATCTTTATATCTATCAAATTATCTATCTTTGAGACAATATATATCCATCTGTTTATCTATCTTTCTTCTTTTTATCTGTCAATCTATCAATCTGTCATTTGTATATCTATTTATTTGCATATTGTTATTTGCCTATATTTCTATATATTTATCTAATATATATATATTTATTTTCCTATTTTTTATATAATTATTTATCTACGATCTATCAGTTTATCTGTTTATCTATGTATTAGTTATCTATCTTTCTTCTTTATATATATATAGATATATATATATATATATATATACTCTCTCTCTCTCTCTATAATCTATCAATTTGTTTATCTATCTATGTATATCTATATTTCAATCTATCTATCAATGTCTATATATTTATTAGTCTATCAATCATTCTATCTATCTATTTTCTGACTATCAGTTTAACTATCTATTTGTCCATATATGTGATTATAAGCATTATTAGTTTGTCTATCTATTTAACTATCTACCTCTCTATTTATTTATCAATCTACCAGCTATCTGTCTATCTTATTTTATGTTATTATCTATATGTTTATCTGTCTATATGTTTATTTGTCAATCTATCTATTTCTCAATATATTTATGTTTATCTACCTATATATCTATCAATAAATCTTTCTATCTAGCAATCTATCTATCTCTTTATCTATTTATATGTCTATATGATATATATCGATCTATCTTTATGTCTTTCTATTTTTCTATATGACTATTTTTCATCTATCTATTAACTAACTATCTACCTCTTATATATTATATCTATCTGTCTATCTATCTAGCCTACATGTCATGATCTAAATCTCTATCTATCTAATTATCTATATATCAATATATTTATCTATGTATCTCCCTATCTATATGTCTGTCTATCTCTCTATTATTCTATCATTCTTTCATTCTATTAGTCTATTGTCTATATATA